>JAAQRH010000601.1:0-52473 GCA_013186785.1 Fusarium pseudonygamai | reverse complement strand
TATTAGACTCCATCACAAATGGAATCTTTAAAGTCATAGACGGAGAGGCGTTTGGATTTACTATCGAGAACCTTGCAGACCACCCTCTCTACATGGCTGTCTTTGACTTTGCGCCTTCTTGGGGCGTGACCAACCTGATATCCGCTTCAGGAGGAGACGACTATGTCCTCATACCACCACCTCATGGCCAGAATCGTGGCATGAAGGAGATGAAGTTGAAAATGACGGTTCCAAGCCATCTGAGTTTACAGGGCCAGGCTCGAGATGTCATCAAAGTATTTATCACTGATAAGCCGGTTTCATTTCCAGGAATGGTTTTGCCGGGACTGGATATCAAGTCTAATTTGAGGAACTCCTCTGCAAGCGCAGGGATACTCTCTGACCTTATCAAGGACTTGAGCACCGGAGGAAGGATGAGGAGTGCTGGAAATAAAGGAGCTTGGATGTCGCACAACTTTGTTGTTTGGACTTCCATCAACTAACTTATTGCTATAACCGGAATACGCATAGATATTGCACTAGAATAGTGATTAGAAAGGGTCATCGACCAATTCCAACTCAGTCTCATCATACTCGCGCCCCTGCATGACTTCCTTGCCACTATCATCACAGAGAATGTACTTTCCTCCCCTTACTTCTGATACCGTGTACGTCGATCCATTGGATAGTACCCTGACTATATCATTCGGTCTGAGTTTTGTAGTCTAACAGATATTAGCTGAGTATAGGCCTCGTGTTCGAGTAACTTACTGCACCGAAGTTTCTGATCGTGGGGCGACCTCCATCAATCACCTCCACTTTAGGTGCATCCTGTTGACTATGCGACAGTCAGTGGCGCCATAGCCTACTGGAAGGTGTAACTTACCTTGACTCGATTGGAGCCTTTTGATCCTCTAGCGCATCTCCCATCGTGAATGTGGTGGAGCCAAACTTTAACAGATTCACTGTTAAGATTAAAGTAGTGGAGGCTGAGCCCAAGCGTGAGGAACTAAGGAGCCAACGGCGATTGCGGCTCAACCATCTAGCGACCCAGTCGGCCTCAAAGAATAGGCGACACATCACCTGCAAGATATGAGCGAGCCACCACGCGAGGCGATTGTGATGCGTAAGCTTTTTTCCACCTATAAAAATGGTTGGTTAATTAGCGATGTGTGCCCGTCGAATCAGCGGCTATTATTCTTCCGCCTTATCGGAAGGGTTCTGCCTTTTAGTGTGATGACATTATTAAGGTGGTTACACGACTGTTGAGGCAGAACATCTATTCGCTACCTTTAGGCTGCTGCCTGTTAGTAGGCCTTCCTCCCCGTAGTTATCCTGGCATATGGCGGCTGACCAAGCTTGTAGTAAGCCTTAAATATGCAGAGTTGATCATCGCCAAGATAGGTGAGTAGGATGGATAGGCAACCGAATTACAGGAGTAATAGCTTATGGGTGATAGCCTGAATGATCATATGTATCCCAAGTGCCTTGTTTTGATAGCATCGGAACGTTCAATGTAGCCACAAGATTAAGCTCAATATCGACAGATCTATTTGCTACTATAAACCCTTTCCACAAAACCCCAAGCGCGCAGCGGCGCCTCCGCAGTAGCCTGATAAACGTATAATGATACCCTCGAACATGGAATCTTTACAATCAATCGTAGCCGAGAAACCAGAGATGAGCACTCAAGCCAACGAGGCGAGGATTGCAATCTTGACTGGTCGCATCAAACAACTCAAAGAGACATTTACACCTACTGAGCACATACAGTATTTTAATCAGTCCCTTCAGATGCGAAGGGAGATATTGGCATTGACCCCGCCTGAGGACTATCATAACAGAGCTCTTCAATCACATTTACTGAGCAATGAACTTAGCGACCGATTTGCCGAGACACAGGATCTTGATGACATGAAAGAAGCCATAGAGCTCGGGATTCAGGCATTGGAGCTTACTCCACAAAGTGACCCGCGAAGGACTGTATTCCTCAGAAGACTTGAGTTCCTATTCGAAGAAAAATACGCGGAGACGGAAGACGTCGCTGACCTTGATGAGGTCATTCGCTACCAGAGACTCTCCATCGAGGCCACAGAGTCCGACAGTAGTTCGCTGATGCCGGCCAGGTTGATTGTTTTAGGTAAAAAGCTTGACGTCAGGGCCGAAGTAACAGGGGAAATTTCCGATTTAAACGAGAGTATCGAGATCTTTAAACGGGTCATTGGACTGATGCCTGAGAGCCAGCAGGCAAAAAAAAGCCTGATACAAACCTTGTACAACCGATATACATGGACGGGCGAGGTACAGGATCTGAAGGAGTGCGTTGGAATTCATCGGCAGATCACCACTGATCCTACAGACACGGATATGAGTAAAGTGGATTGGATGATGACAAGAGCCAACTATTTATGTATTCTACATGAAAGAACCGAAGACGAAAAGTATCTTGAGGAGGCATTTTCGGTAGCTGATCAAGCACTGGCCTTGGTTCCCGAGGGAAGCTGGAAACCCAAATGGTTACGTTGTCTAGGACGACTGTTCGGCTGCCAGTACCTGAAGACTGAAGGGATGGCAGACCTTGAAGAGGCGATCCGTCTAGAGAGACTGGCACTCAAACTGATGCCGAATGGTGATGAGGCAGGTTTCACCTTGACAAATCTAGGGAACCGTCTGGGTGACAAGTATCTGAGAACAGACGACGTTGCTGATATTGATGAAGCTATTGACTGCGCCAGAAAGTCGTTGGACATGGAACCTGAGAAGCCAGAGCGACTCTTCAACCTGGCAATCAAATTGGGAGATCGCTTTTCGAGCACCGAAGACCTGGACAATGTCGATGAGGCTATTGAACTCGAGAGAAAGGCTTTACAAATCATGCCACTGGACCATTCGGAGAGAGCAGACTATCTGTATATCCTTAGCGACCAGTTGGGTGATCGGTATGAGCATACAGGAGATCTAGCCGATCTAGAAGAGGCCATACAAAATGCCAAGGAAGCATTGGGCCTGTTGTCGCAAGACCATGCTCTCAGAGCAGCATGGTTGAACGGCCTTGCTACCTGTTATCTGAACCTGTATAGCGCTATCGGAGACGAGAAGGATTTGGAAAGCTCTATTAAGCATTACGAACTAGCTCTTCATCACGACGCTTCAGCGACGGAGGATCGTATTACTGCTGGGCAGATGATTCTCTCCAACTCTTCAGACAATCAGCAGCTACATGATATTGCAAAGCTCGCAGTGAGTCTTATTCCTAAGCTTGTATCATGGTCCCATGAGAATCATGACCGACAGTATGTACTCAGCAAAGTAGTCGGGTTGGCCTCCGACGCGGCAGCTGCAGCTTTACAATCTGGCCAGTCACCCATGACAGCCTTGCAGCTCCTCGAGCAAGGTCGTGGTATCATTGGGGCATCGCTCAAAGACATGCGTAGCGACGTTCAAGACCTGGCGAGGCGGCATCCTAGTCTAGCCGAGAGATATCGCACTTTACAAGCTGAGCTAGACCAGCGTGTCGAGCATGGTAGAACTACAGACACGCAGTCGCAAGCCTCGATCAACAGAAGACACGCTGCTGCCAGGGAGTTCACCGAGTTGGCTGCTGAGATCCGCAAGTTGCCAGGGTTTGAAGACTTCATGCTCTCCCATACGGAAGATGAGATCTGTGGTGCTTCAGAGCGCGGCCCAATCGTGGTGATCAACGTCAGCAAGCTTCGCTGCGACGCTCTTATTGTCTCGGACAGCCAGGTTCGTGCATTGAAGCTAAGCGGCATAACCCTGGAGCAACTTGAGAGAAAGGTAAAGCCTTGGACTCTCGCAACTTCGCAGACCCTCGAGTGGCTGTGGGATATCATCATGAGTCCTATACTCAACATGCTAGGTTTTACTGACACTCCGATGACGGGGAAGTGGCCGCATGTCTGGTGGATTCCAACAGGCCCTTTGGTTCAACTTCCGCTTCATGCAGCAGGATACCATAGACAACGAGGCGCCGAAGCGGTTCTTGACAGGGTTATTTCATCATATGGGTCTTCGATACGAAACATAATTCGTGGCCGTCGAGACTCATCCCAGTCCTCTAACTCTAATCAGGCACTGCTTGTGGCGATGGAGCACACACCTGGTCATGACACCCTTTCCTTTGCCAACGAAGAGGTTGACTTGATATACGGCATGGTCCGCTCCATGAAGCTCAAGTCAATCATACCAACCTGCACTAAGAAGGAGGTCATTCGGTCTCTTTCAGACTGCACAATCTTCCACTTTGCTGGTCACGGCCTGGCCCATACAGAAGACCCATCGAAGAGCTGTCTCTTACTAGAAGACTGGGAGAAAGATTCACTAAAGGTTTCTGACCTTTTAGATCTAAATCTTGGACAAAGAGCACCTTTTCTTGCATACCTTTCGGCGTGTGGCACCGGCCAGATCAAAGACGAGACGTCGTTCGATGAGAATATCAACCTCATCAGCGCGTTCCAAATCGCTGGGTTCAGGCATGTTATTGGTACGTTGTGGAACGTCCAAGATGATCTTTCGGTTGAGATGGCAAAGATGACGTATCAGGAGCTGCTCAGCTCCGATATATCGGATGAGTCCATCTGCCGAGGGCTGCACATGGCAACCCGTGAATTGAGGAGAAGGTGGATAGAGCGGCACGAGAGAATCAAGAATAGACGTAGTCAAGGGTTTGATGGGAAGGATGCGGTGACCGATCCCCTCTTACGCTCACATAGAGACGCATCATTGATCGGGAGTACGGAAATTAACCTAGGTTCGGCTGATTGGGCACCATATGTACACTATGGAGTTTAGATCAAGGTTGCCCTTTAACAAATCTGAGTGGGAGACCTATTATGGAGAAAAATAAGAAAGATGTATTTGTTCTTGATCGTCTGGTTGCTAGGAGAAACGAGATTGCCACTAATGGTGGAAGCTAGAGACAGATGGGGTTTACAATAATGCAATACCATCATATGCTGCAGAAGACGCCTCGGAGGCAAAATCTACCTTGTGAGCAAATCCTCCAATGAGGCTCGGGTCTCCAGATGCACATTCCGTGGGTAGCACGTGAGCCTGAAATCAGGCTGTGGAGGCCTGAGCTGAGGGGCTGTTTGCCCAAGATCTTGCCATTAGCATCTATGAACCAGCGAAAATACTACGCCGGAAAAAACGATGATCCCTCACAAAAGCTCACATCTATCTCGATCCGGGCCATCCACTGGCAGCGGTAGCCAACCCGATGGAAGTGCCGCCGTTACGAAGCTCAAGGACGCAGTCGCTCATTTCCAGGCCATGCTGACAGATGATGATCGGATGCGTCTGCAGGGCCTGAAAAAGCTGCCGCACGACGCCCAGTCAATCATTGCGTTTACTGCTGAGCTAGACAGGCAACGAGATGGGAATCGACGAGGCAAAAGCATAGCTTCGCGGCTTACATCGTTTCTACAGATCGTCCAACAGTTCACGCCCATCATCGATACATACATTCAATCGAACCCTGATATCAGTGCCCTTATCTGGGGTTCAATCAAGCTAACATTCATGGTAAACACTTTGGTAGCCACCGGGGGATATCTGTCTGCTAACAGTCGCTTCTTCAGGTTCTTGCGAATTTCCTTTCGCAATTTCAATCATTTGTTGAACTGTTGCAAGGCTTTGGCTCTCTGTATTCGAGACTGGGACACTACCAGATCCTGTTCCAAGACTCAACCCGTCTCAATGATTCAGTGTGTGAGTTTCACGCTTCTGTTATTCTCTGCTGTGAGAAAGTCGTTAGTCTTATCCGCCAATCAAGTATGTACAGCAAACAACCTCTTCCACAGAAGTTAACACCATTGCTTTAGCATTTACCAACCAAGTTTGGAGATCCATCACATCCTCTTTCCAGACTGAAATAAGGAGTTACGTTGAGAAAGTCAAAGAAAAAGCCGAGAATGCGCAAAGCGAGATCGAGTTGGCTAAAGCACAAGCCGATCATCATGAACAACAACAACAGGCCAAAGAGCTGCGGGAGGCTTCAGATTACAGGCAGCAACTCTCCATGTGGGCTACAAAATACAGTGCTGCCATGAAAGATATCCAACATCTCAAGAATAAGCACGCGAAAGGTCAGTTTGCAATCATCCATTATGTATTACATCTGGAACTTATCATACTGTCAGACAAGAAGCGAAGCAAGCTTGTCCGTGAGTTGACCTCTTACAACTCTATGACTACTTTCAACAGTATGCGTAACAAACGACACATGGGTACTGCCGAGTGGTGCTTTTCCACCGCGGAATACCAAGAATGGGGCAACGCCAACAGAACAGCCGTACTTCATATCACAGGGAAGAGTAGGTCAAAGTATATACGTAATACGTTCTCTTTCTGACATGACCCATAGTTGGATCTGGAAAGACAATCTTAGCGTAAGCATCCATTCTGTTGACAGTATTAAGCATAGAGCTGTTTCTAAAAAGCCACAGATCCTCAATTATCGAACAACTGTGCTCTTCTCCGAAGCCTCGTCAATTTACCTCCTTCTTTTTCCTCCGTTTCGACGAAGGGAAAAGTCTTTCCGTGTCAACAGTCATTCGTTCTTGTCTTCAGCAGCTTCTAGCATCCCCTTTGATTGAAGGATTAGACATAACAGCTATGTCGGAGCTAGATGACAGTCTCAACCAAGCTGCGTCATCGCTGTTCTCGGACGACTCATTGCGATTGCCATTTATCACTGCGGCAAAGAATCTGGACGATTGGTTCATCATCATTGATGGCCTGGACGAGATCGATGGCGCAAGATATGTCGGAATACTAGAATTCCTTCGCGAAGTCTTTGACCAGCTTCCAGAGTCCCACCGAATCAAGCTTCTGTTGTCTTCTCGGGAAACATGCTCAAATCATATCGACCGCATTCTACCTCAGACCACACGCCTTCGTACAGGCTTGGGGTCCACAAGCTCAGATATCAAATTATATGCCGAGGACCTCATCAGGAGCAAGATAGCAACAAATGATCTCATAGTCAGTGACGGGGATCTAGCCGAGGAGATCATCACGGTTATACACCGAAAGGAAGGGGGAATGTAAGTCAATGTTCATGTAGGAACGTGGAACGTCTCACTAATACAGCGCCTCTTATATTAGGTTCCTATGGGCATTTCTTACGATTGAAGACATTTGCTCTCGAAAGTCTGATAAAGATATCAGACAGGCACTGGAAGACATTCCAGCTGATCTTCCCACCGCATTTGACCGCACCCTGGGCCGCATAGCAGCAATGAAAAACAATACATCGATTGTTCAGAAAATATTTACTCTGGTCCAGGCATCGTTCGAGCCGCTAACCCTCGGTCAACTTCGCGAGGCTCTTTCGGTCGAGATAGGGCAACATACCTTGGACAACGATGATCTTATAAGTGGAATAGATCGGTTGCCCACGTGGTGTCAGAATCTCATCTGCGTGGAAGACTCAGGTACTGTCCACTTCAGCCACCATTCCATTCAGCAGTATCTTCTAAGCCCAGACTCGGGCGACTTCAAGGACTTCCACTTCAACGCAGACAAATGTGACAGCTTCATGGGTGAGCTGTGCATCACGTATATCAATCTTGATAACTTCCAAGGGGGGGTGGTGCCCTCGAAGAGCTCTGTGAACTCTTTACATATGGATATCCATATTGGCGGTGTCGCTGAGCAGACAATGCGAACTGCAGTTGGAGGTAGTCTCGGATCTTTCGCCAGACGGCTTACACGTGAAGCTGTTCTGGCTCCACAGTCACGCAAACATCCTTCTGCCAAGGTCCAATGGAACGACTCTACACTCTCGTCTGATCCCAGGCGTAATTTTGGTCCTGCTCAGAGCACTGAAGGGTGCTCATTTTTTAAATATGCTTCCGATCACTGGTATCGACATCGTCTTTTGATCAATTCGGATGACAATGAGGCTACATGGAGACTATCAGGCCAAATTGTTCAAAGGCCACGTCAATATTCCCAGGGCGAGCCTTGGTTCCAATCGGCCTGGATAGACCGTGTCAGTAAGATCACTGGCAACGATGTCGACTTCTTTGACCTCGAATTCTCCTCATATCGGATGATCTCTATTCCACAGTCGGTAGCCGAGCATGGCCAGCTCAAGAACACTGCTACGCTGAAGGACCTTTGCCACGTTTTTATTTATGCGATTCAGACTGGCAATGGAGGTCTGGCTTGTCGAGTGCTGATGATAATTGTAGAGGACTTCCATAGGTCACCGGAGTCTCGCTTTGTCTACCTTGAGCCTATCATAAGGGCAATGGTAATGAGCAGCCATCACAAGATCTGCCAAAACCAATGTCTCCGCCGCGAAGGATTGCCACTGGGCCACAGCAACCTCGTTAGAGAAGTGAGGCAGGCTATTGCAGGTGGAATCAGCGACCTTCCCCCTCTATTAGGTGCTGACGGACTTGATGGCTGTATTTGCCATCTGGGACACGGTTATTCCTTAGATCAAGAAGTTTGTCAGCTTCTCAAGACTGGATATCAGCGTCATGAACAACCGTACATGGTTCCTTTTGCCATTCTAGCAGAAAGTCTTAAGTCTCATCGCTCGATAGAAAGCTTGAGAACTCTCAAACTCGACAAAGAGATTGAGCTGGAGTTATTGGTTTCCTCTAAGACTCTCCTGGGGAGGTCATTCGTCGACCTATTATTTGAGTAGGCTGTCATTCGCCACCAGCCTATGAAGATCTTCATTTCAGATCGACCCCTTTCAACAGAAAGACTTCCTTATTGGATAGATAGCATATTTTTGCTGTTAGGGGCGTCAAAGGGCCAGCTGCTCAATACCCTTCGCCTCCTAGTCACGGCGCAGGAAGTAGACGCCGACGGTCACGGCATAGAGGAAGTTGAGAAGTCTCTGACAGAATGTTTAGAGACTGGAGGCTCTGTTCCGCTGCACGAAACAACCATTGAACTCTTATTCCACCGTATCTTCGTCCGATATTGCTGGCCAAAATCAATGTGCGACGGCATTGTAAAGGTGTTTTTCGGACAGTCAATGAAACCCGGCCTCCTGGATGCAAATGAGCGGGTACTTTCTGACGCGGTTCGAGACAACAACTGGGATCTTGCAACATCCCTGATCGATATTCAGCCTGTCTCTCAAGCCGAAAGGGACTTGGTCGGGGATATCTCATATATCAAGTATGCTCTTCGCTGCCACACCTGCCAAACCATTGCGAGACGATTGATCGCTCAACCCCAAGAAGAGAGCATGTTAATGACGACAACGAAATACGGGCCTCCAGACCGCTTAAGAACTAGCTTTGGGCTCTGCTCGGTACACTGGGATCTTTTAAGAAGAAACATTGATGGTGAGATGCTTGAAATTGAATCGAGGGCTTTATTCGCAACGAGATGGGCTGGTATCCGATGGTAGATGGTCGCTGGGCTTTTACAAGCATATACCTAATATCTTATACAATGCCAAAGCGAAAGGTATTCTAAGAAACTACCTATTTCCTATGTGGCACTCTGGTAGTTAAGATTGACATTCTACTAGCCCACTATTCACCTAAACTCCATGCCGACTACTTTGCAACCACTCCTGCAACCCTCTCTGCGCAGCCTCCATCCCCTCCCTCACAATCTTAGCCGACTCCTCAGCAGCCTGAAACGCAGACTCAGAAGCTGCAACAGCCTTCTTGGCCTCTTCGATCTCTCCATTCGTCGCCATAGTCACAGCCTCTTCAGCCCTCCTCGCAGCAGCACCTCCAGCCCACGTCGCTCTACGCTCAGCATCTTGGATAGATGCGACAGTATCACTGACAGACTTGGCGACGTTGGAAGCATTCTCGGCGGTGTGTTCTGCGTGACGACGCGAGACTTCATCTTGTCGTGCAGCGTTTTCAGAACCGCGGACGGAAGCTTGAGCGGCGCGGAGGAGAGCGACTGTTTCTCTTGCGCGCTCGTGGGCTGTTTCGGCGGATTGTCTGAAGTAGGTTGCTAGTCGTTCATTCTCAGCTTTTTGCTTGTCATCAACCTTTTCGGTTTCTTCGACGATGATAGCGGAGGCGATGACCCTTTGAGCTTGAGCGACTGCATCCTCGGCTGGGGCCGTAGCTTCGGCGAGGGCAGACCATGCACGAGATGCGCAGTCGAAGAAATCAGTTAGTCTTACCGAGTTCGCAATAACAGCATCGCGTCGCGCCTCAGCTGCGGCGTTGACCATTTGCTCCTCGTACTTCTTCGCCATCGATCCGAAATCTCTGGCTTCTTCAGCTGCTGCCTTTGCACGGGCAGCGTTCTCAGAGACAGTCCAGGCGATAGTGCGGACTTTCTCGCGGTATGCGAAGTAGATGTGAACCCATGTACCGACGGTCACACTGATGAGGCAGAAGCCAAAGATTGGAAGAAGGGTTGGGGAGAAGAAGGGGACGACGGCGGTGAGTGACCACCAGTTGACGACGAGCCAGTATGTCTGGGCATGTTCAAGGTAGCAGAAGCGAAGAGGTCCGTAGATCTTGCTGATGGGAGCGAAGAGGTATGCAGCGGCTGATACTGTCGTTGCGATGCCGACGAACATGTATTGAACCCATGGTTGGAATGGAAGAGGTAGGTCGTAGTAGAGGGTCAGGTAGTAGGCCAAGGACATCAATGAGCCAACTGAAATGAACACAATATGTCAGTACCTAGTTTGCCATCGACAATAATGACTCGCCCTACCTTTAAAATATGTCCCGACCCGACTAGAGATGGTCTTGAAGTCAAAGAATGGTCCCAGCAACAACTTCCAAGAAAGAGTGCTGGTACTTTCCTGGCCATTGGGTAATGTCCAAATGCCACCAAAGTAGAGCGCAACGATGAGAATTAACGGGCTTGATATTTGCGAAAGAATAACATTAAAGTCAGGGAAGATAGTAAATTGATTCAAAACAAGCGCGACGAATATCGCAGTCTTGATATGGGGCACGATTAACCTGGAGAGCGACTCCAGGGCAGGAAACAAGTCCTCGCTAGAATTAGACGAAGTCATGACTTTTAAAATATTAATACAAGATGAAGACGGTATCCCAAGAATTCCACCGCGGATTTGGGATTTTATTCTTCATTTTGGACTGAAAGTGAGGCGCTCAGTGCCCAACTCAACGTGCAGCTGCAGCATGCATAACGACGTGGAATGCAGAGCCGAGATTTTGATCCAATCGCAATAAGCCAGCTTTGTTTACCGCAAAACTTTCGAATGGGGAAATCCACAGATTTGCTTTTGAGATGATCAATTGGTATAGAAAGTGACAAATTTGTGGTCTGAACAGGTTGGATCCATGTCAGGCCGCAAGTTTTGTTACGCGGACTGGGCAGTGGAGATGGCCTCATTTTGCTGACTCCACTTGGATGATCACGGGCAATCAATGGTTGAGAATGTTCAAAGTGGCACGGCAAAGACGGAGAGTTTTTTGGTGAGAGTTTTGATTAATTATATTATTATTTGTCGTATCTTGTTCGGCCCGGGTGGACTAGCCAACCCATCCTGCAGTTCGACGCCTCGAGCGGAATTATTCAGGTCTCAATCCTCCACTGTGAGAAGCCTCATCATATCATTCCCCCGCGCGTTTCGACTTTTTATTTCGACGAGAATGGATCATCTTCGAAGCTACCCGTGATGATTAGCATACATACTATTTAATGGTGACGCTGCTTCGCCTTACAAGGTGTTTCCGAATCCATCGTCACATACGCTTCGACCTTGTACCAGCGTGCAACCAGCACCTTCTTGTACAAGTCGACCACCGGGGCCACGGACTAATGGAGCTGCCATGGCTGTTGAGAGGAATGAAAGGAGGGCTATTGATGAGAGTCTCATGGTGAGCGGAGTGGCGGCGCTACCGAGATGTGAAGTGAGAGAGTTGAAGAGTGAGAAGAGATTGGGTGATGGTGATAGTAATTCGATCTATGGGAGTAGAATTCGGTGATTTAAATAATGCTCGAGGCTGGGGAAGGATTGTAAGTATTGAAACACAACTCTGATATCATGAGTCCCTGGTTTCAGCCTCGAGCAAAGCGACGTTTCGGCCTCAGACAGCATCCCTGTCAAAACATCGCCAGGTTTCAGCTTCATTTTCACGCCACATACCCTAGATCCCGAACTTTTTAAGCATCTTTTCAAGCTTGACAATCTAACTCACAGTGTTTTACATTGGTGCGACATATATGTTGATCGACAATAGGATGAAACATAATTGTGTAATATCTCTCTAAATGCGGTACGTATCCATATGCACCATCGACGAAGCATACCAGCTAGTATTCCCAGCCCAGAACCGGAAAACCTCAACGCTCTGGCTGCTGCATTCAATGCTTCAACAATCGCTTCTCCTCAAGCTTAAACCTCTGCAGCACGCCCTCGCAAGGCGGCCCTTTACATACTATGATAACCCGTTCTACCAGGTCATAAATGACAAAAGCGACTGTCATGTTCTGCTTAGACGTATACCCGGTCAACACAGCACTAGGCGTATTCCTCTGGTTCAGATTCGGATGATTGCACAAGCTCTCGGGATACGCCAAATGGTCCGAAAATGCCGCTTTGATCTTTTCAGGCGTCAATCTCCCCGCTGCACAATCCGCTCTTACTCCCTTCTCGGCTCGTAAGCATCTGAACCAGGTGCTCCCACCAGGAGACCGATCGAAAACATCATCACGGCTCAGAAATTCGGGGCTGAGGAAGTGATTGCTGTGGATGAGGTAGTTATCGCCAATTTTTCCGTAGAACTTGTACACGCGGGTCGGGGAGACTTCCATGGCCATTGCGAATCCTTCGGCTGTTGAGACGTGCAGGTTTCCTGAGACGTGGCGCGGGAAAGCGTTGATGGCTACCAGACCCTCCGCGTAGTTGCTGTACTCAAGGAAGACACGTCTTGCTACTGAGAGTGGGAGGACAGGCTTGGGATTCTTGATCTCGTGGTAGACCCCGTCTTGGTCAATATGCGAAATGGGAACGTAGTCTTCGCTGCATAGCAGTGAGTTTGCAGTAACCGACATGCCCGCTGAGTTCATCCCACTGCGGATCAGCTGACCAGCCTCGGTGAGGATAAACATAGAAGGTCGGTCCTCTGACGGGTCTGGGTGCACTTCAAGGTAGATGATCAGGTCCTGGTTATAAAGATGGCTAGACATGTCCCAGTTATGCACGGCCAAAGCGTGACCGGATGCCATTGCTTCGGGAGGGAAGAATCCGCTTGTGCATTCATCATGTCCGCTCAGCTCCTGGGAAGTCTTTCCGCCGCCTTGCAGTCGATACATGCATCTGCCAAGGTCGTATCGAGCATTGAGCATAATGACCTCTTCGATCGTTACGCCCGCTCCATCTGCGATACCTCTGATCTCCTCGAGGCCGGTGGGGTAGAATTTCTCAAAAGCTGGGAGGTAGACGGTTTCGATGATCTTGGAAGAGATTGACCTGCGTCCAATATCAGCCAGGAGTAGGAAGTAGTGGTATTAATCGTCTACTTACCAATGCGGGAGCTTGCCTGGAAGTTTGTAATACTCGATGTTGGCACGGACTTTATCAGCCGCCTGTCTTCCATGCGAAAGTCCGCGCTCATAGGGCGTTCCCTCAACAACAATGTGTTGGTAGTATGAAGTACGAGGGACGTCCATGATGGAGGTCTCGGCAGAAGGCGTGTTAAAAGGCAGTAGATGATAAGATGAGGCCACTGAAGACTACCAGCTATCACCTGAACTACCACGAATACTTATATCAAAGAGGTCTGGCGGGGCGCTGTACCGGGTTCCGAACTGCAGTCGCCAATCCCTCGCTGGGCCTGTTAGCGCATCGCCCGATTGTCCCAAATAGTCCAAATCGGCGACGGACCCAACAACCACGAACCACCGCTCTTCGTCGCCAGCAAAGACAAAAGTGGCTAATGAGGCATCGCGTTAGAATTGTGGGCGCTCATTAAATCACAAAGTCGTCGCCCATGTCCCGAGCGATATGGGAAAGATTCGCGCGACACCCCGTCCCCTCCTCGGCGGCATGCACCGTTTCGACAAACGCACACGCATTTGCATAATGCTTCCCGGCCTGACTACAGCCCTTGATAAGCTGTAGCGCCCAGTCTCTGTAGATCGGATCTTTCGCCTCAATCGCTGCCATGATGAGGGGTATAGGCCATATCTTGGTCGGCGGCGCTTCTGTTCTCGGCCGTTTGAGCTTACTATAGAAGCCGCGAGTGATGCCAATTATATGCTCGGCATGCTCGGTCTCTGTATATAATACGTCTTTTGGCCGGTATATTCTTGACGCGTAAATGTATACTGCGTGGAAGAGCGCGTTTGCGGTCAGGAAGATGGAGAGAACTTTGTTTTCTACCGCTTTCTCCTCGGTAATAGCGGCAAGACCCTTATACATCGTCAGCGGTCGGTCACGAAGCTCTAAGGTCGATTTAATCGCTAGCTTACCTCTTTAATGTCGTTCAATAATGCTCTTGCACTTGCCTCTTGATTCTGTCCCGATGTGTCACTATCGCCTCTGGATATCGTCCCCAGTAGAGCAACCAAGCGACACGTAGCCACATACAAAGGCCTATGAGCCTCGTCCCATCGACGTTCCTCATTCGGGTACAGCAGAGTGTATTCCTGTTGTAGAAAATTGTATGACTTGTCCACAGCAAACATCAATCCCAAGTCGTTGCCCAGGCACTGAATAATACGATCATCACCTTGGGAGAAGAGCGAAGCGCGAGCATCGAGAAAGCAGAACCACACAGCCATTCTGCCGTAGACTGACTGTGATTGATCGCCGTGGCCTCGGTTTTCCAGAAGACAAGCCTCGAGTGTTAGCATGTGCTTGAGAGAGGCTCTTCTTGAGAGAAGAAGATCTGTCCAGGCGAGGAAGTATAGCGTTACTGAGACGGCATCCAGGTCATCATCTCGGGTGATAAGCTGAGGCCAAGTCTGGCCAAGGTCGTCAGTCAAGCTCTCAAATTCAAGATGGATGCCCAATTGATCATGGAGGGCGATGAGACTCTTATTGTAGTGCTCTAGAGCAGTAGCCTCAGAGCTCAAGGTTCCGTTGCAGTGGAGGTGAGCAGCAGTCCACGCGTAAAGAGCCGATATGACAAACGAATGGCTCGAGTTGAAGCGATTGAAGAAATAAGTGTGATTGTTCCAGGTCTGGCCTTTGGAGCTGTACTTGGACGCTAGATTCTGCGTGTAGTGCTGTGCTAGGACCCGATCGGAGACTGTCTGAGCGGAACTCGAGGAAAGACTGCCCGCGCTGAGGTCTGTGGGTATTTGACAGGGCGAATCAGTTGGAACAAGCCAGGACTGCGCAGCGTCGCTGTGAAGCACTGCGGAGTCCGGACTCAAGTCCCACTGCTGGTCGGGATACGAGTCAAATATCCCATCCATCCAAGGCATCGCCGTCGCATCGAGCATCGCGAGTGAAGATGGCTCAAACGAGTCGGTCGCATCCGTCTCGGCTATTGGAAATGTTGCCTGGGCCTGTGGGCTCATCTCTGCATGAATCTGTTGCCTCGTCATGGTCTTCCTTTTCCCGCGACGCCTCGAGTGACTTCTGATCTGCTCTGTCTCATCTCTAAACTCAAACACAGCATGTGATGACGGTTCATAGGCGCATTTGAGGTGAGAGCGTCGACAGGGCGAACAACGTGGTTTGAGTTGATCACAAGAGAGTTTTCTTCTTGCGCAAGTGGTGCATAGGGACATTGCGGGTCGTTGTGCCAAAGCTGTCGGATTGGATGGAGAATTGAAGTGCAAAAGCGCTTCGGTGTTGGAGTTAATTCAGAAGTCTGGGGTAGCTAATGACTAATCGATGCACGCTAAGTACAAGACAGGCACAGAACTTGTTTTCTATCACATCTCTAAGAAGATTATGCATTATTTTCTTTGCATAAAATGGTTACCGGGCTTACAACGGAACACCGAGGCCGTAATGACCTTACATCACTGGCAAACGACACAAATAGAAAAGTTGGGTATGCTTTCCATATCAATGTTGTTCTTGGGCAAATAAACGAGATTTACTACTTGTTCCCTGCAACTCGAAGGACTCGTTGCACACAAAGAGAGATCAATAGAATATAAGATCATGCGAACGAGATAGCAACTCTTTGAACTGTAGCTCGCAGTCACATGAGTGTCCATCACTTCGGACGGTTTCACCAGCGCTTACCATATATACCTAAATGAGCCCTGCTGCCAATCCGTAAGATCCAAATCATCCCTAGAAATGTTCACGTTACGGATTTCCTGAACCTCGCGGCGACCACGACGATGGTTCTGATACTTGATGTAGACGCTGAGAGAATGGTGAGCATTTGGGGTAAAGGTGAAATGATAAGCTTCCTTACAGCAGAACGATTTCCAGAACAATCATGGCGGAGACCGAGGAGTAGAAGCCTCTGAAAGCAGTCTGGTATTGCGGGGCCTCGTGGGTGATGAAGAATTGGGGACCTGTGAATTGGCCAAGACAGTAGCCCAGGAACATCATGACCTGCAGATGTTATCAGGCCGGGTAAGCACATCGGGCAGGTTTGGAAACGTACACTGGCGGTGGACTTCTTGGTGAATCCTGCGATGTTGGAGGAGAGCATACTCATGCCAAGTCCGAAAGGGACAGTGTTCACATAGATAACTAGAGGCAGTTGTGAGGCGCAGTTACGGGATTGAAAAATTGCATCCTATACTTACTGTAGAAAGAAGCAAGGCGTCCTTGGTGGTTGGATTGTGGAAGGTCTAAGTCAGGTCAGATACAAAATCCAGATATAAATAATGGCACAGACTCACTATCCACCAATACGGCCCCTGTCAAGACGATGACGTTCGTTGCGATCATGACGTAGCACCTAGTGTTCTTGAAGCGAGTGCAGAACCAACCACTAGATTAAAAAGTTAGCAATTGGAAGTGGAGTTGCAACATTGGGTACGTACGCAAAAACCACTGAGACGAGGTGGATGGTGTTGGACGGCATCCCCATTAAAGTAGCCTGGCGGCTGGAGTAGCCTAGAGTTTGTGTCAAAACAATCTTGGAGAACTAGGTGGCTATTAGAATATGCTCTATTCGTTAGGTCGACTCACTTACCGATGTTAGACCTCCTCCTTGCAAGCATTGCAGAAAGGCGTGTATCGCCAATATCCACGGCTGGGGATCCATCAGGCACTCTCGGACCTGGTTCCATTTGTACTGCGTATTCTTGATACCGGTGTGATTCTTCAAGACCTATAACTGTTCAGAAATGTAGATCGTGAACACCATGGGTACCTTACCCTATCCGTTGCAATATCTCGCTCCCTCTTGCTGAAGAACCAAGCGGTCAGAGGCGACGCCGGTACACCAAAGAAGACAACAACACCCCAGAACATCGTCATTGGCCCGAAGACGAGGTATACGACTTGCCAGACGGCATACTTGGAGCCCGAATGATCTTTTCCCGACAGTCCGTATGTTATTGCATCAGCCATAAAAGAACCAACAGCGCTGGCGGACCACCATAATGACGTGCGAAGAGGCTGCTCCTCCCGAGTCCAGTACTGAGAGATGAGGATCGTGAGGATGGGTGACATGCAGGATTCGAAAACACCGAGGAATACACGGTTGACGCAGAGTGTTGCAAAGTCTTTTGTGAATGCCGTTGTGCAGGCTGTGAGACCCCAGAGGAAGATCATGACGCCAAAGTATCGTCCGCTACACAGCGATTAGGAAACGTTAGGTAAGTCAAGATAAACTTAGGCAAGCTCACGAAGGATTAATACTTACATGGGAAGTTTCTGCATCAAGAGAGAGCTAGGATATTGCCAGACCAGGTATCCCAGGTAGAATATTGACGATGACCAGCTATACTGCTGTCCCACGAGGTTCTACGCAGTATCAGTCGCCGCAAGTAAATATCTCCAAGATGCAGGTGCCATTACCAGATCTTCCTTGATACCGAATATGGAAGCCTCGGACAAAGCGACTTTGTCCATATAGTTAAGGACGTATGTACACGCCATCTATTTTGGTTGCAGTTAGTTCTTGTATACTCTGTCTTCTGTCGATGGTCACTTACCATGGGCAGCAGGATCAGGTCGAGCTTCCATCGGACCCTCGCATCTTCCTTGGAGCTGTATACAAGCCCAAGCGGTCGCGACCCCAGTTCCTCCGAGTGCTTCTCGTCATCATCCAAGGTATCAGTGGGTTTGCGACCGCTAGCTGTATCTTCAACCAACTCGCCCATCCCGACAGTGGAGTTTGTCGGTACGGTGGTAACAGGCTTGAGGTCTTTATCCATTGTGTTGACTTATGAATACACGCTCGCAATGATGCTCTAACAAATGACAGCCGTTGGTGGTTCGCGATTCGCCGCCATTTATATCGCCTGGTCATGTTTGTGCAGGTGCTGGTTGCTGAACCAAGGATGGCTCTGTTTGGTGGGGATGATAGCGGTCGCTGAGATGGCTCAGAAGGGCATAGCTCAGTCCAGGGTCGCTCATTTGGCCATTTTGGGACGAATGCGCGAGATGGCAAGACAGGGATTCTGGGATATCCGGGGAAGCCTATCATCGGCTTCTGGCATTAATTCTAGTATTATGCTAAAATCGCAAAGCATTCTCGGGCATTTGACAAATTAGACAACATGTCTTCTCGTTATGTATCTTCACTTAGTTATGTACATAAAACCTATATCACCAACTTCTCCCCGCAACATCTGAACCACAACGTATCCATAAATATCGTTTCACCATCTACATTCTTCATGTTCTTCAGTAACGAGTTGGCTTGAAGCCTCCCTTGGGGAAAGGCACAATATTCTCCTCAGCTGTATGCTTCACCTTGCCCATCGAGATAGAGAACTTCTCCTGGTCAAAGATGCTGTACACGTTGCGCAGGAAAGGATCACCAAAGATAGACACTTCATCCCCGCGAGAAGCAGCGAATACTCCGCAAGTGCCGTCAGAGAACTTGGTCACCACGCCATAGAGCGGAACCTTGATCGTGCCGTGAACGCCAAATTCAACAGCGATGTATCCATCGTTGCGCTTGGAGTCAGCGTACTTGCAGTCAACGACGAAGTATTGCTGGCCAAAGGGCTGTGCCTTGGCACCAAAAGCGCGGAGGAGAGGAGGTATGGTCTTGTCGGTGAGGTACCAGCTCGCAACACCACTGTCCAGCAACACAGGGACACCGACGTTCTTCTTTCCATATGTTTCTTTTGTGCGATTGTTACCCTTGGTGAGGAAGACCTCGACAGACGTAACGTTGACCGAGTTGGTCTGGCCATCGCTGAGATCCATGTTGAAGGGGTCAACCATGGGCACTGTGATGAGAGCGCCGTCAATCTTGGCCTTGTCGTAGGCGCCACCGAGGAGCATTCTGGCGTTGGAGGCATTCTTGTCATCGGGGCCGAGGTAGAGACTCGACGCAAGGTAGTTGATCTTGGAGGCGTTCTTCAGCTCCGGCAGGAAGTATGAGGAGTACCTGTCGGTGCACTTGGGGCCAGCATACGAGCACTCCAGCGAAAGACCTGATTCATCGCATGTCAGTCCGGCATCACGAGTATGGGGTGGGGTTTTCATACCGAGAATTGTGTTGATATCACCGCTCAGCTTGTCGGGGAAACTATACTCGGAGGTCATGCCGAAGTACATGTTCTTGGTTGAAACGCCGCCGATGACGACAGTATCCTCCAAATAATCGCCTCGACCGACGTAGCCCAAGGCATCAGCGAATCCATCACCTGCATAGCGGGATGTTCTACAGAGCGGTTAGCGACAGAACCTACAAATATTTGGGTACATACTTGGATGTTCTGTTGTTAAAAGTGCCAAAGGTCTTGCAGTTGTTTCCCTTCTTCTTGCACACCTCGTTACGAGGGTCCAGGAAGGAATATCGCGGGCTGCCGGTGTCGATCTTGAGATACTCTGTCTGCAGCGGTGTGCCAACCTGGAGCTTGGCATAATACGCCGTCAGGCCTGCATCGCGAGACAGCGGGACGGAGATGACACCAGCAGGAGTCTTGCCAGCAGCAGCAGCGATGTTAGGGAACGCGACAGCAGCAGCGACGGCTAGAGTGAAGAGGGCCATGATTGTAAGGTACTTTCGCGGTCGTTGGTGCGCAACCCACTTGCCAGATGTGATGTTTATCAGACTATATATGTATGAACGGGCTAGCCCGCCCACTATACGGTGTAGCCCCTGTCCAGATGAAGTCATGAGGCCAAGACCCGTTCCTCGATACGAGTTTCTAAGTGGATCACATTCCTGATCTACCGAGCCACCTGTGATGCCATTGGTGGCGAGAGTGTTTGCTAGCCGGTTTTGGGAAATTAACTCGTATGCGGAGCCCGGCAAATTATTCAAGCTCGCCGGAAAAGCAAGGCGCGAACTATCTATGTAACAGTGGAACGAGGGGGAACGAGGTCGTGCTCTTGGCCATAAAATGCGGAAGAAAGAAGGCCTATTTTTACGATACTTTCTGGTCTACCTACACGAACGTTCTCATCATGTCTCCCAAACTCCTGCAACTCATTGCCGCATTGGCTGCTTCTGCCCATGGCCTTGCAGTGCCGGATAGCCAGGGCGCTGCTTTCAGCCTCGATGCTTTGCCGTCGACGTCGGAGGAATTCGATCCCGTGGCTGAGCGCCAGAGGCTCGAGGCCAAGTTCCTTACCGCGCGTGGCAGCAACATCCAAGCGCGTACGGCCAAGCAGTCGGGCTCCGTGAAAGTGAAGCCTGTCGATGGGGGCTTTTCATTCTTCACCCCTACGGTCATTGGAAACCAGACGTTCAAGATGCTCTACGATACTGGTTCCGCTGATTTGTAAGTACATCCCTACCTCAGCATCTTGGATCTAGACTGACATTTGACTGAACAGATGGGTCTATTCCAACGACTCTTCCCCCTTCCAGCGTGAGGATCACCTAGGCTATGTCCCGACTTCATCCGCAACCCTTCTCAAGGGCTACAACTTCACCCTCAAGTATTCTTTTGGCGATGTGATCAGCGGCGAAGTCTTCACCGACACCGTCAAGGCAGGGCCCGTCGTAGCCAAAAAGCAGGCCGTCGAAGCCGCCCTCATCATCGAGCCCGAAGTCTCCTACGACGGCATCATGGGTCTCGCGTTCGGCACCCTCAACCAAGTCACACCCAAGAAGCAAAAGACCTTTTTCGAAACTCTCCTTCCCACTTTGAAGCAGAAGGTCTTTGCTGCGAATCTCAGACTTGATGGCAAGCCTGCGACATGGGACTTTGGATACATCGACAGTACCAAGTTCAAGGGCAAAGTCGCCTACACCCCCGTCGTTAGCACAAAGTACTGGTCCATGAACGTCAGCTCCTATGCTGTAGGCAAGAGCTCATACAACCGTAAAAACAAGGTTGGCGAGGTCATCGTCGACTCGGGCTCGTACCTAATCTACCTGCCTGAAGCTGTGGTGAACGACTACTACAGCCACATCAAGGGCTATAAGCTCACAAGCGGAGGGTCTCGCACGTATCCGTGCAATGCCACTATTCCCGACTTCCACCTCAAGCTCGACAGCACAACGCTGACTATTCCGGGACGCGATGTCAACTATACTGTATATGACCCTACTTCGCGTCTGTGCACTGGAGCGATCACCACTCAGCTCAACAACAAATACTCTGTGCTGGGCAATCTTTTCATGAAGAACTACTATGTTGTTCATAGCCAGGAGGGTGCTACTCCCAAGCTTGGATTTGCGTCGCTTTGATCAACCCGATGGGCTTAACGAGAAAGAGATTCCCTGCTCATTTGCATCTGTTTCGTTCCTGCTTGTTGCTTAGATACTTCATCAATGCTTTGGATTGTAGGCTATGCCTTGAATGATTTCCGCTAAATAGTGAATTATTTTCTATAATAGGATCAAACATGATCAAGTTCCTTGCTAAAATCTTTGAATCGCCTAAGTAGTGATTACTGATCCTCTCTCGCTCCGAATGGCCCTGTGTACACGCTGGTCGTGGGCCTGTTGGTGGTCTTTCCGACTTCCGCAACTTGACTGCTTTTAGCTGATCTTAGTCTATGAGTGCGAGGCGCGTGATGTAGCTGTTGGGTCTACCAACTCAAAACAGCGCTCTTGTAAAGTCAGTGATCGTACCTTAGTGTACTATTCCAGTCAACAGCCCTCAAGAACAAATGGTCCTTATGTCAAGCCACTACCTCTGGTTTACTCCTACAGGCAAATAGCTATCTCTTCAATAAATTAATAATGCCATCAGTTCCACACCGTTATTCGCATTCTCTGAACGCATACATAATAGAGTCAGAACTATCCTATTTGGGTTCTGCCAACACCACCCCAGCGGCAAGGAGCCCACGCTTATAATCATCGCCCAAAGGGGCATCCATCTCTTTCACCACTTCCTCCATTCTTTCAGTATAATGTCCTCGTAGGAAGTCTACCACTGACTCGTTTCGGCGTTCAAACTCTCTTGCGAACTCTTCGTCGAGATTGCCGAGCTTCTCCAGTAGAGAGCTGTCTTCATCCAACACTTCCAACCTTTCATTCTCATCCAATACTTTCGCTCCCCATATTCCACCAATCCAAGCGCAGGGACCAACATGCCTAATTCCTAGGAGTTCCATTGTAATTGCGTGAACGGCACATCTGGCCAGATAGGAAGCATCTACATTAGATGCTATGCTTCCAAGCAGATCAACTAGGAGACAAACATCTCCAATTGTTCCCACACTCCGCGGTGCCAACAATCGAGACTTATCATAGGCACTAAAGCCAGATATCAAGGATGCTAACGGCCGGTTGAAGGGGCCTGATACGCAAGGACATGGTAAATTGGACCCTATGTCACTTGTACATATCCTGGCGATCAGACTAATAACTTCCGCTTCCAAAATTGGGCGATGAACCATTTCACGTAGAGACCGGCCAATTGGTCCTCCCCAATCATGTAATACCGATGTTTGGAAGCCGTTGGCCACATATTCCAGCTCCAGATCATGCTTCATCAGCCAATTCAGGTAGGTAGCCACTGATTTCTCTTTGGGAGTATAACTAGAAGTCACACGTGCTAGAAGTCGCCTCAGACTACCCTCGTCGCAAGGTCTCATCTCGAGCTCAGTGAGCAATGAACAGATTTCTGGAGAGAGCAAGCGTTCAAATATGCCACCGAATTGACATTTTGGACTAGAGGGCTTGAGGCCACCACTGATCCGATATCCCTGCTTTCCCCAATCTTCAGATCGTGACTGTAGTTCCTCCCACAGAAAGACCGCAGTAGCATAGGGGATGGAATCAACGGCGACTCCGTACCGCTCTATGACGTCAGAGGGTAATATTGCGAGGGAAAGATCTCTCAGTCGCCGCCGCCGATCTTCTAAATGCTCGAACAATAGTTTTAGGCATCGAAAGGAACAGCAGTTTCTGGAAATCGGGTCAAAATAGTCGTCTAGGACGCAACAGTCGGTCTCTAGTAGTTGTTGGACAGGAACAGCGCAATCACAATCCGAGCAGATCGCCCACTTATCTGCTTGTGTACATTGGCTCCCACTGTACCAGATTGCAAACTGTAGGGGACAAGCAGAATTTGATTCGCTGTTGTGAACAAGAGATAGAACCTGACTTTGTTGCAGGAGCAGATCAAGCCCTGCAGGCCATGTGATGCTAGCGTGCAATATGTTCCGTCCGTACACATCTGTTTCAAGAAGGCCTGAGGTTTGCTGGTCGCCGATTGTCATAATCTCAAGCTTCTGCCTATCTCGCTGCATAACTGCCCGGAAGATGTTATTAAATCCAAATGCTGGAGCTTTTTATTAACTGTTCATAACTCGAAACGATAGTGCAATGGATAGGTTACCTTCAGCGATTTCGGGGTATTTAGCCCAGACTTGAAAATCCTCCTGACTTAAATTGAGGTAACTACCGTAAGTAACATTGCTGTCTATATTGTTCTTGATACAGAAGTCGAAGGACGTATCAAGTGTTGTTATGAAGTGGTACCATTGAGGCAGCCATCCCAAGGAGCCAGTTCTCCAAATTTTTTCCATAATTGTTCTGATATGTGTAAGTTAAGCTAAGTGGAATGAGTTGGGAAGTTCATACTCTTGGTAGAAACTGGAAGCAGTGATTGGGACCCCAAGTTCAAACATGTGTAAGAGAAACAAGCGGGTCACTTCGAATAGGTCCTCAAAACTTATTCTGCAAGGTGCAGCGTAAGGTATTAAGTTTTCTCGGTGCAACTAAAGATTATGTTAATATAAAAGCGCTTCATATGTTTGCATACACTGGATGGGGCTTACTTCCATAAATTTATGGGCGATATTTCTCCCATTCTCATCTACGTCAAATGGTGACGCACACCTTGAGGTGTAGATTGTTCTTAGCCTCTTGAGTAAATCGGAGATATTTTCTCGTAACCAGACAGTCGGATGGTCCCCCATGATAAAACTAGCCCAATTCGTGCTGACATGGAAATCAGTAATCTGCATCCCAGTAGAAACAACATAACGATGACTCTTTTACCTCACACCCGCGTACGCACATCTAAGTTCCGTAATGGCTTCAAAGGCTGGGCTTGATTTGACAACATAGCATGCCTGGATCCCGAAGGAAAGGCTATATGCCCCAGCTGGATAGTCTCGAGTGAATGACAAGGACAAGCTTCGGGAAAGCCAATATCGGAAACCAAGATAGCTCCACGTGATTTTTGAAGTCTGCAGTGATTGACTCAAGAACATGCAACCAGGGCGATGGGACTGCCGTTTGCGCTCCTCTCTCGAGATTACCCATTTTCCCCATGATCTATTGACTTAGGATGACTTTCGATGGATATAGGTCGGACGAGGGTCGGAGCAGGTACATTTCGGCTCATTCAGTTCTTTTATAAGGCTTGTTTCCCTTTGGGAATTTTGCACATATCGAGGTTGCACGGAAACACTGGAAACATGACTCCCAGAACTCAAGCAGTACTCTTGGATATGAGGAGATATCGTTGCCACTTCCATTTGACTGCGTTGAACAGTGGGACTAATGGTATCGAGTCGCCTAGCGATGGTGCGTAGCATGTTATGCGTCATGCTATCGTTAGCATTGGTGTAGTTCTTCAAAACTCGCAAGTCTTCACTGATACCGATATTGACGTCACTGTGATTGATTAGAAAGAGGACTAGTGTTCTTCTAGTCAAGGTGCCTCACAGGTTAAAGCTTTGGACGAAACTGCTGAGAATCGCATTGGCCTTGGAAAGCTGGTCTTGAAGTTGAATCAACTTCTTCTGATCAAATGGATACCTCGCTATCATCATCTGCTTCTTCATCCTCCCTTTCATGTCGGTCAAACCCTCGTCTCTCGTAAGGTTCAGCATCAATTGCTGTAGGGCAACGAGTTCGAACTCGCAATTGGCAAGGGCTTGATTGACTCCATTCGCGGACAAGGCGTGCCGATGACCAAGTTTCAATGTGCTCGACTGGACGATGAAGATATTTGACTGCAAAAGAGTAAGACTTCGGCTGGCTGACTCGATGTCTTGGTGTCGGCCGTTGACGCTGCTTAAATAATTGTGCAGACCGCCGCAGAGCGTTAGACCAAGAGATACAAGGCCAGCAACACCGCTGGCGATGGACAAAGGGTCAGCCATATTGATGCCGGAAGGTTTGAAAAGCGAAGAACATGTCGATGAAAGGAAGCGGGGAAGATGTGTGTTGAGTCAGAGTGGCTAGCCGCAAGGCAGACAAGGCAGACAGACATGCAGATCATGCGAACCAGAACGCGCCAACGCATCAGCCTTACTGCAGGCCAGCCTGGAATTTCAAATATGGAACATAATCAACCACTGCTATATATATGGAATATGCTGGGACTGTAAAATGGTTGATCTGTTAATTAGCCTTCAATGCATAGGCTGTATTTGTATTGGGATTTTCACTGTTCATATAACAACTGAGTGGGATCTTGATATTGCCCTGTGTACTCCGTACGGTAGTGCCTGATGCAGCATGATTCCAATGCTGTTTGATCACCTCAGCATTACCCATGCCAGATACCCGTGATCCCGAGTCGCCGTAAGTCGACACTATCAAACTTACATCTCTCAGAATGCGAAAAATACGTGGACCTATAGGCGCTACCTGATACTGAGAATCCACCCATGTCTCATACCACAGACTCTTGAATCTGGACCTGTTTTTACCATCACAGACCGTGGTCTGGCCATTATTAATCGCACGCAATGATGCGTCTGGAGCGCACACAAAAGGCCACTGAAGCTCACGCGTGTTCAATCACGTTCTGACTTCAGGAGGGGATTCCATATTCTCAGGCAGCCACGGCAAGCCATGGTATCGGGTCCCATGGACAGATTAAGAATCAGTAGTTTCGATATTAAGTCAATAGTCAAATTTTCGTTGGTATTTGATTGGCCTGACGCTGGCTAGTGACTGTGCGCGCCAGCCACAATAGTTTCTAGATCGTTGACGATGGCTAGGGGAGGAAAGAAGACTCAGGATCTTAACCTTAACTATTAAAAATGTTTAGCTAGTCTAGTCTAGATTTAGGGGAATCTTTACCAAGTTTATTTTCACACCTTATATTAGGGTTCGGTGTTTTCTTACTCCCTGAGGGATAGATATGGGTATCTTTGTGACAGGGGTTATTTCAGCTCGCCACGCGATAGTTTGAGACATTGGCATGATCTAGACCATGGCTCAGCAGCGATTTTGCAGCCATGTCTACCAGGTTTGAAGCGGTCAATCTTTATTCCCTTTAACTATTTATACGTCCTCCATAACCCCAGAATTCTGTCCAGATATCCTCAAGCTATCGATCTTTCTGAACCATTATATAAAGTACCCCGCTTTCCAAGACCCCACCATGCCTTCTTACATTTCAGCCCTGACGGTTCAAGCGTCGGACGACTCCGACTTCCTCCCGCCGGGAACTTGTGTCGATGCCAGCCCAGCCAGGGGTAGCTCAGACTGCAATAATGGGCTCGGTGGAGATTACACCTACGTCGTCAAGTCATACACCTCAGATCCTTCTCAGGCTATCACTGGCTTGTTCATCGATATTACCGGCGATAGTGACCATCCCGAGCTTGTGGATATGGCACATGGGGCTGGTGGTGACTACCGCTATGTCATCACGTCTCGGGACTTGACCTTGCCCACTAAGATTGGGGATGTTCAGCTTTGGAGATCGCAGGACGATTCTGTGTCGCTTTCTGATGTGGCTGCGTTTGGCTGGGACGGTATATCTACAGATATCAACCATGGGAGGAGTGGAGCGTACTTGTATCTGGTATGGAAGACTGTCCGGGCTTAAGTCCATTCCATCTCTACCGATTGCGGCTCAGCCCGCTTCTCATCACCGGCATTTGAGCAAGGAGACCTGTGGGGAATAAAGGATGGAAAATGGTAGACACTTTCAGAATGATAGGTTAAATTTGAGACTCTCAATTATCTGCTGTTGTCCTCTTTTACCTCAAGTATATGACTTCTCAACATCACCGCACCCATTTATTCAACCAGAACTTCTACCCGTCCCAAGTTTGAACACATTGCATAAGGTGAATCCGTATTGCCCTCTCTATGAGAAGCAACCCTAACAGCAGGAAAGAATGTCCCTTCTAGTTTGTAGCTATAGCAAATTGTCGTCTCAACAATCTGCGCAACGCCTCCAAAACTCTTCTTGGCAAAATTACCTGTCCCTTTAAAATCCCATTCCAAGGTAACGACTTTTCCTGCACCTGGAGGAACCTCGACGCGCACCGTGAAGGTGACTGCAGTGCCTGTTTTGACTTCGACTCGTTTGCTGCCGTTCACGCCAATGTCAACAATAGGTTGGATACCTCTCCTCTTCGAGGCCAGGGCTGGAAGTTGGACCTGAGCATTCTGTATGGTGTAATTTGTTGGAGTACTTGGGTATATCCCGGTTTCACACCAGTCACTCAAGTCTCGCAGATGCTGCTCATAAATGCCGGTAAAATCCACTACTCTGGAGCTCTTGGAACCTACTAAAGGGCCCATTTGATGATCTGCATTCTCAGTGTAATGAAGACGGAACTTATTATCGGTTTCGTCTCCATATGCTCTTTTGACCTGGTTCTTGTACCAGTCTGCGTGCCATGGGAACGCGTCAACATCCATCAAGTTATCCATGACAATCATCTTGCCGTTGAACCTGCCAGAAAACGTAGCACCACCACTGGCAGATCTTGCTATCTGTTCCGCTACCAGCACTGGGCGCTGAGGATAGATCGGTGCTCCGTTGGAATCTCGGAAATAGTCATAGCCATAAAGGCCTGAGCATTTAGGGGCTGAGTAACGGTGAAAGGCGTGCATGGCGAGAAACATTCGGTTGCTGATGTGGACTCGAGTTCCCTTTTGTAGAAGGGAGAGGACGGCGAGGCTATTATTGGGGTGAAGTGTAACAGCCTTTTCGGTACTGTTATCGCGACCCTTGGCAGTGATTAGGTCAAGTACTTGACCGTCTTGAGAGATAATACTGATGTCCAACCAGTAAGTCCTTGTTGATCGAGGTGCCTCGCCGAGAGTGAGCTCAGTAGGTACGTTGTTGGCGTCATACTTGATAGAAGTGATGAGCGTGTCGTAGTCAAGCATCTCCTTGCGAAATATATCCCCAAGCTTGGAGTTCTCTGTGCCCAGGTATCCTGGCTTGTTCCAGAAGTCTTCCACGTAGGTGGGGTCCATTCTCATCACAGCTGCACCGGATACGCTTTTCATCGCCTCCCAAAGTGGCTCAGAGGCCGCAATTTGATCAAATCTCTCCCACCCTGAGATAGGGACACCAAGGGCCGTCGCCTCGTCGAAGACGGTCCTCTCAGTGGGTGTCAGGCTTGACGTGACATCCCCACTACCACCTGGCCTAAGCGCTTCCTCAATCTCAGCACTCTTTTTCTGAAGGACAAGACCAGCGAGAGCACGAATAGACCAATTATTGATGGAGAACGGTACAGCTTGGACTAGAGTTAGAGCGCCAGACCATATACCAATCGTATTCTCCATTGCTCCAACAGTGATGAGAGATCCACCGCTACCTCCATAGATATACCCATGGATCTGGTTGTTGTTGGGCTTATAGTACTCCCGTGCGATCTTCATGCCAAACTTTGCTGCAGCCGCGTCACCGCGGTAAGTTGGAAGACCAGAAGCACGAACGATATATCCTCCACTGTCTGCTCCAAACCCAATCTCTCCGTCAGATGCAGTCGAGTTCTGTAATGGGTAGACGAGCTGGAAAAAGCGACCCTTCCAGCCGTGAACGGGGAGATAAATGTTGAAGTCGACGACATTTCCGTCAAAATGTCCCAAGACTCGAAGATGGGGGATTGGCGACGTCTCGTGAGTCTCGCTGTCGATGATGGGGCGCGAGTAGAGAGGATCAACGCAGTCTTCGGTGATTTTCCATACCCCATCGACTTGGATGCAGGGATCGCCGGTCAACTCCAGTGCGACTGGATGCGTGGCTGGCGAAGGGGGTAAGATGTTCTGCACCGAGTTGAAACAAGTCCTAATGCAGCTGTTAGTTATCTTCTCATTCATTTTTTAGTCGTCGAAGGCATACAAGACTTTGAGAATATCCAAAGATACCATCGTTAATAATGATGTTTCTATAGTAAGAGCAACGATGAAGAAGAAACCAGATTGAGTGGTTTCGTTCATCTACGTATCTGTGCTTTTAATCACTTATATACATGGCTGCCTCGGATAGCCCGGGCCATGATGACCCTACCAACACGCGGAGGAAGCACCTCAGCTGACACTAGCGTTCATGTGCTCGTCGTATTTGACCGAAAATTATTTTATTGGATAACCAACAAGAGCCGAGGGGTCTGAAAAGATTTGCCACCATGCTTATGCGCCAGAAGGGATTAGTCTGAAGTCTACTAAGCGTGTGTTATCATTGCAAACAGCACTAATCCTTTCACCTATGAAGCAGCAATATAAACACCAAAACACATGTGACATCCTCGAGCCAATTTCAGTTCCAAGTAGATGGCCCAAACGTCTCATTGGTGCCAAGTTTCCTCCACGGAGTGCCCAGGCCATCCGCTGTCGTTCCCTGGACGTTATTTCCCCACCAGCTAAGACTAACGCCCGGAAAGACGAGGGCAAAGAAGATCACGATGGCAGAAATGGCAAGACCAGAGTCCAGCGCCGCCGACAAAACGTAATTATACTGTCCATGTTAGCTATACTCGACATTGGCAGAAGATTTCATTATAGACTCACCTTGGCCCACCAATGCGGATACTTTCCACGAATCCACTTGTTGAAAATGAACGAGACAGCAAACGCAGAGCTGTAATTGATACCGGTAGCTGGAGGCACGTTTCCAGTGCCAGCGAAGAAGAGAGGCCAGTGAAGATTACGTAGCAACTTGCTGTTGGGGAACTTTTTCTTCAGGAAGAACGTCACCACTGGCAGAAGTGCTCCAAGCCAGAACAGATGCAACAGTCCAGAGTAGATCTTACCCACGCTGTACAAACGGGCGGGACCGACGGCACCCCAGACGATACTCGATGAAAAGTTGACACGACCTTGTGGACATGTGTACTTGTTGGGCTGATCGCTCTCGCATATGTCCTTGACATGGTGTAACATCCAAAGCACAACGGCGTTTTGAGTGAGAGATCCAACGATACAGGCGGTCAACTGTGCGACAAAGAGGGTACGACGAGGAATCTTCATGTACAACCCAAGTTTCATGTCCGAGGCAAAGATCATAGCCTGACTTAGCCCGGTGTAGGCGTAGAACTTGAAGATGAGCATGACGACTGGCTTTCCGGGAATAGCATATCCTGAAATGATCTCGCCGAGGACGGTGAGGACATTACTGTTAAGATTGGCGACAGCATATACACTGCCGGTGGGAATGAGATAGAACGCAGCGAGACCGAAAGCGAGGAAGACACCCCAAGCGGACATTTGTGTGTCGTACACCTCTTGTACCATGATGGTGAGACCGAGGACGATGGCGGTCAGTGCGGCGTACCACCACCACGGAGCATCAGGGTATCGCTCAATCAGCCGAGCATGAATATCCTTCTTTCTCTGCGGGTTGAAAGCGCCGACGATATCCTTCCAGTAATTGAGGAAGATGTACGTCGGGACACAAGTCATCGTCGCGAAAGAGATACCGTAGCTCAGAGCGAAAGTGACTGGCATGAAGATGGGACTGTAGTTCTTATAGTCTTCTGGAGAGAAATTCCCGTGTCGATCAACGACGCGCGAGGCGTTGAAGACATTGCCAGTGTTATCGTAGATGTCACCGCCTGAGAAGGGGAGGTAAGCTGTGTACCAAGTGTTTGTGTAGTACAGAATTGGTGTGACGAGGGCGAAGAGTATGACCCACCCCGCGAAGACATTGGCTTGTGCCCAGAAGGGGACGACGAGGGGAGAGCCGTTGTATGCGATTTGGGACCAGTCGAATGTTGTTGGGAGGTAAGCGAGACCAGTTGACATGCCAAAGAGATTATTGACGATGATGTTGTCTATCAGAGGTCAGTAAGACGAAGCAACACTTAATTGAGCGGTTAACTTACTCGGGGTAGCCCAGCAGATGAAGGCAAAGGTACTCAGTCCAGTGAAGAGAAACCCAGGTAGCCAGTACTAATCAACAATTAGTTTCATCACAAAGAACAGATGCGACGGGAAGCACTCACCCATAACCAACCACCAGCAAAAACGTAAACAAAGAACCGATACCTCGAGATACTCCACCCATCAGCCTTCGGATTCGCCCTCCCATGCAACGTCTGAAACAGCGCCGCATTAGCCAACGTCGACGGCCAAACCATGTGCGGCGGCTCAACGATGAACCTATACGCCATACCCGCCATTCCAAGGCCAAACAGCTGCATCGTAAGCGCGAGCAAGAACTGATACCCAACTGGAGTCTTTAGCCCCAAGAACGCAGGCGCAACTTGCGCTTGGATGATATCCGTCGCCCAAGATGGTCCGAATGAGAGGTTTGACATGATTGTGATGAGGGTATGCTCTTTTATGTTGAAGTGATGATCGGGGTTAAGCGCAATTTCTCTACCGAAGAGTGTGATGCTCATTATGGGGAGGGCGTGGGCGAGGGCTCGTCCGGCTGGGTAGGCGACTAATTGCGCGACGAGAGATGAGATGGTCACGCTGGGATATCTCATTGAGAAGAACTGATTGATACCTGTTCCAAGGATGGTGAACAGAAGACCTAGCGTCCACGCACGGAGCGTGTTGACGGGCATAGAGGGATCATCGACATTGGGGACATTGGCTCGAACTTCAGGCTGGGGCGAGTTGTCAGAGTCAATGTCGTAGTGCTCATCTATACCGCTGATGGCAAACGCAGTAGCTTTATCAGGATTATCGATGATTTCTTCTGACGTCCCTTCGATGGTACCGTCTTCTTGTCTTGAAGGCCCAAGGTTGTCGGCGTATTCGACTTTGGGGGCCATGACGGCGGTCTCAATCACAAACAAAGGCCCAATGAATTCACTGACGCAAGAAGTAGGGATGCATTGTTTTCTTGGCGCGAAAGTCTCGGCATTTTATAACTTTGTCTTATCGCGAGTAATGTCACATTCGATGCTACTCCCCTCCCCGGATTTCGGCAAACGTTAGTTTATCAGCCCCTCATGCAACAAGAAGGTCCAAGCGATGGCATCATTTGAGCTAAGTTCTGATTGGTCCGGATCATCAGGTCCTTAGCTTCGGGGTTATAGGAGAATTAATTGCTACCCTCCCTTATCTTGACAGTTTTTAACTATTGATTAAAGGTTGCCACTTGGGAATGGGAGTGAGGTTTGTTGCGGGGTAATTGAGTGAGGGAAGGTCCAGCCTTGGTTTGTCATGAGATATCACATCGGCTCCGGTTACCGGCGTCATATCGCTAATAAAACGGCCAGCTTGAGCGTCCGATAGCACCTTTTTGTTTTCGAACCTTATTTTCATCTTTACAGCTTAGGCTGAAGTCAGTTATCTCAAACATCATGAGCATGGCTTGTTCGGTAGCAGCTCTAAACAAGGACTCGTCCATCCTCATCATCGGAGCGTAAGTCTCAGCCTCCACCAATACACCTTCCAGGCCACTCGCCAATTCTGATTCTAGGGGCACATTCGGTATCAGCACTGCCTACCATCTAGCGAAGCGTGGTTATACCAACATCACTTGCATCGACCGTCATCCATGGCCAAGTCTAGACTCTGCTGGTCATGACTTGAACAAGGTGATGCGTACGGAGTATGACGAACCACTTTACACACGACTTGCTTTAGAAGCACTTGACGCTTGGAGAGATCCTGAATGGCATGATGTCTTTTTTGAGACTGTAAGTCACTAAAACGATTACCTTCCTTGCAAGTTAGACTTACAAGAGCAGGGACGTATCATAACTACGACAGGCGACAAGAAAGCCGAGTCTTTCCTCGAGAAGTCTTACGAAAACCTCAAAAGGGCAGGAAAGGCTGATAATCTAGAGCTCATCAGTAGCAGAGACGAGATCGTCAACCTTGTTCCCCAACTCAAGAATGCAGTCGGGATCGAGAACTGGAAGGGTCTTTACAACAGTCTCGGCGGATGGGTCCACGCTCGAAAGGCCCTTGAGAAATGGGCATTCAAGTCTGAGCAGATGGGCGTCAAATTCATCTCAGGTCTTAGCGGCACCATGGCCGGCCTTGAGCTTGATGCTTCTGGCTCAATGACTGGGATCCGCGTCGCTTCTGGTGAGGTTCTTCACGCGGATCACTACATCCTCAGCACGGGCGCTGCATCGCCACAACTACTGCCTGAGCTATCGCAACAGTTGTGGTCAAAGTGCTGGACACTGGGGCATATTCAGCTTACGGATCAAGAGGCTTCTGAGTGGAAGGGAGTTCCAGTTATTGATAACTATGAACTTGGGTTCATGTTTGAGCCGGATCCAGATACAAGTAGGTCAAGCTTGAAATGGCTGTTTTTAATGAATATCGCTGACGGAGAAACAGAGCTAATCAAGATATGCGACAACAACCCAGGCTATCAATACCAAAAGGGCAGCTTTGTCGATGAAAATGGCAAAACAACAAACTACTCTATTCCCCGCTACTCAAGCGATCACCCCCAAGATGGTATCCCCCACGAAGCCGAAGTCGCTATTAGAAGATTCATCAACACCGTCATGCCCCAGTTCTCCGACCGTCCGCTCCTCGATGCTCGTGTATGCTGGTGCACTGACTCACCTGATGCACACTGGCTCATCGATCGCCATCCCAAATACCCTGCTCTTCTTCTTGCAACTGGTGATTCTGGACACGCGTTCAAAATGTTTCCGATCATCGGAAAGTATATCGCTGATGCACTGGAAGGTCGTGAGACAGGATTGAGAAAGGAATGGGCTTATGGAGGACGAGTTGCGAAACCAACTTCGCATCGGCCTGATAATGAGATCAAGGACTTGAGGGATGTCATGGACCTCAAGACGGAAACAAAGTTGTAGATTATTACTAAATGGTTAGCTATTAATCATCTATATGGTGAAAAATGTCTTATGATCAGATGCATACAGCTCCACTCATACCGCCTTCTCTCAAGGACTTTCACAGCCCTCATAGTAGTCATAAACCGAAACATCATCAACCTGAACCTTGATCGTTCCCCCCGAAGGCTGCTGGCTCGTACAGAAGAACCCAATCGACAACCTCTGGTCATTATTCTCAGCAGTAATGCGATACTCCTGCTCATAATACTGAAACTGTGAGATTGGCTGATCACCATCAACAGCAATAAACAACCTGTTCGCACCATCAGAACCAGCGAATGTACCGAATCTGCATTCGTCCGCCTCAAGAGGCTGGCCTTGCAGAAGAGCCCAGTGGAATTTGAAGACGTATTCGTGACTGGCGACGGTGTTGGTTAGTTCTTGGAGTATGGATGAACTTCCGCTGATAGAATTGTCGGGGTATGAATATTCCCTTGAATCTGTTAGTATCTTTGGTTTTAAACTGGGAAATTGGGTACTGACATTGAGCGGGCTCCTGTTCTGGGGAACTGAGTTGATAGAGTTGAGACGCCGAGAATGATCCATGGGTCGGCGGTGGGGTTTCCGTTGCCGTCTAGACTGTCGAAAGACGGGTTCTTGATGTAGTTGGTGTACTCTCCCGTGAACTCGCACACCGGCGCAGCAGAAGTCGTAGCGGAGGCTGTCGTAGAGGCCTCGGCGGTCGTAGAAACAAACTCGGTAGTAGTCGCGTCAAGCGTCGCGGTTTCGGTCGTCGAGGTAAATAAAGTGGAAGAATCACCAGTTATGCTTAAAGCTTCAGATGAAAAAGTTGTCGCCGAGCTCTCAATCGACGTGGCAGCCGACGACGTATCGACCGTCGTTGAAGTCTCAACTGCAAGCGAGCTCGTAGCAGTCAGAGAAGCTTCAGTCGTAACAGTACCGGAAGTCTCCAAGCCCGAGCTCGTAGCACGAGTAATCGGCTTGCAAGGCCCAGCGCTAGCCTGTCCGTAGAGAGCAAAAGCTGCAACGGCAGCTGAATACTTGAGCAGCATCATTTTTACAAAGAACGATTTAAAGAGCGGAATGGCGTCGAAGCGCAGAATTGAGAAACGAGCGGATGAGGATCCGAATAAACATTGTAGGGGCTCAGCTGTAATCAAGACTCCTTTACTGAAGACTTTTTGTAATCTCCGAGACGGCGCTATTGGCTTGGAAATTCGATAGTTCACGATAGCGCGATGTGGTGTTTATAGCTTATTTTTTCCAGCCTACCGGCAAATTCTGACTAAATACACGGCTAGCGTCCGCACCACCTGCTATAGATCAGGTGATTTATCTTCTTGATAAATAGAGCGGGCTGGAAGAAATAAATTCTATAAAGGCTTTTTTTTGGCTCTTTGAACACCAGACCTCTTGGAGGAAAGGTGTTCTGTTATTAGGGTATGAGGCTCGCAGTAGCTTGTGAAAAACGCAAGCTAGTCTAGCGGCGGTGATGTATTTCGTGAGAATTTACGGTATCTGGTGCGATAAGATTAGATAAGATCGGGTTCAACGTCTTTATTATTGGGTTGCTTCTTGTGTACCCAATCAGAAAACAAGACGAATTGTAGACTGGAACTTTAATATTAAGTCGCTATTCTCTTGCGTTAAATCGTAATACGATTCAGCTTTGCATGAATATTTTGACAGTCTTGGCGACAGAAGGCAAGATCTTCAAGGCGCTCTGGAATGTGACGAGGTGCGTGCCGTGCCTAGTGTGATGACCGCTCAGCCTGTATCAATGCATTGTTAGACCAAGTACAACTCCCAGCCTTGTACAAGCCAAAAGGTCTTTCTTGTGTCTCGCTACCCCCGTTGCAACGTCCTGTACCCTGATATCCCATTTCGTCCTCATCCAATGCCTCGATCGCCTTTCACCAACCTCCCCTCCTCGTCCATTCTTGCGACAGTATCACATACCAACCGTTCTTTGTACGGCACACAAGGAAACGGCAGTTAGTTACCCCGCGATATGTGATATCAGCCAAGGTGTCTCTTTTCTCCTCATGTCTCAGACAACATGCAGTCTTCACATGTAAAACTCCTAGCTTCATATCCAGAGCGGAGTTTGTGATGCAATACCTGCGAGTGAGTGCATATATGACGGCAGTTTCTGTGCCGCTGAGCCTTTTCGGCAGGTCTCTTGGAATTGTGGCGGGCTGAGCGATGTATGTCTCGGTCGTACGCGGATATCATTGGTGGTGCAGTTTCTGTGTCACGTCGGGCAGTGTTGATCCGTTGAGACTCCTCATCTTTTTTCAGCTCAACCTGTATCCCATTCCCAAGTCATTTGTGTATATAAACTCGACTCTATTAACTAATTCTTGCTTGGTATATTCCTCACAAGACTCTCAGTCTCTTTCTTTGTATCAACTTCACCACCATCATGGCTACCCTCCCACTCACAGCCCACCGCCCCATCGGCAAATGGCTCCCCAACCAACGCCCAGCGATCCAAGACTGGATCGCATCCAAGCTCCAACAGACTAAAAGAAAGAACTTTGCCTCTCTTGATCCCAACCCCAAGATCGTAGCGTTTCAGAAACTCGTCAACGACAATCCCTACCTCAAGACACTTGCCAATGACATGTTCACCCAGTCTTCCAAGCACTATGACCCCACTGGTGAACCAGCCCTCAAGACCTTTGGTCAATTCATCGACGTCCTCAGCCTCATCATTCAATCTGCCCCGCCGTTCTTTGATAAGCAGGATCCTCCTACTGCGATGGGCATGATTGGGTTTCCTATCAATGCTGTTCTTGATTGGCCTATGGGTACTATAGCTGGCTATGAATTTTGGCTTTTGCCTGAGGTTAATGCTTCGTTCAAGGGTGTTCTCGACTCTTGGGGGTCGTTTTTGGAATCTTCAGGGTCGCAGTCTGGGCTGGAGGGTTGGCTGTCCAAAGATGCGTTGCATATGCTTGCCACTGTAGCCAACACTGGTGAGGACGGTCCAACGTTTGACAAGATCTTCATCTGCAACCCAGCCGAAAAATACTACGGCTACAAATCCTGGGATGACTTCTTCACCAGAGAGTTCCGAGATGGAATACGCCCCGTCGTCTGTCCAGACGACGCCCCTCCAACCGCAGAGTACCCAGACCCAACCCTCGTCATCACCAACGCATGCGAATCCGCTCCCCTCCAAGTCGCAGAGCACGTCAAGCTTCACGATCAATTCTGGCTCAAATCCCAGCCCTACTCCCTCGACAGAATGCTCAACTCCAACCCCAACACGCACAAACTCGTCGACGGAACAGTCTACCAAGCCTTTCTCAGCGCAAAGAGCTATCATCGCTGGCACGCCCCCGTCAGCGGTAAGGTCATCGACATTGAGCTCGTTCCCGGTTCGTACTACAGCGAGAATTACTTTGAGGGATTGGCGGGTAATCCGGATGATCCTGATCCCGCGGCGCCGAATTACTCGCAGCCTTATATTAGCGCTGTGGCTACGCGGGGTATCATTTGGATTCAGGCTGATAATCCCAAGATTGGACTTATGGCTATTGTGTTTATTGGTATGGCGGAGGTTTCGGGGTGTGAGTTTATTGTTGGGAAGGGGGATCATATTACGAAGGGGCAGCAGATTGGCATGTTTCACTTTGGGGGGAGTTCACACTGCATGATCTTTCAGCCAGGTGTCAAGCTTTTGTGGAAGCGGCCTCCTCCTTATGATATGGATACGGAGAACAATAGTCGCGTCAACAGTCTGCTTGCTGTTGTCGGTAACTAGAGATTTCACATTGAGTCTGACCTGGCAATAGATGGAGTCAAGGAGGCTATGAACTTGGTCGAAGTTACAAAGGTGAACCTTGTAGAGGCGGCGTCAATCATTAACCGGGAATGGTGGGGATTTTAGTACACACAGCATGGTCAGAGAGCACACGGAAATGAATTTTAGTGAGGCCATGGGATTTCTAGTCTAGGATACAAATACAAGACTACAGAGTGTCTCATACTTTGCCGACACTACACCTGGATAGAGTGACATCATATCCAAGACGACCTTTCCTTCAAGGCGGCCCATACCTCCGTGGGTAAACAATATCCTGACCAGGACTAGTAAAGAACAACATACTGCAGGTATAACCCTGCGCCTTCTGCAAGCAAATAGTTAGCCCATCCATTGCGGTGTGTTACGTATTGAGGTCACTTACTTGTGTAAAGGCGATGTGTTGCTTGCGTCTAAACGCAAATGCATGGTAGTCCTCAGACCACCGGTTCTGTGTATCCTCATCCATTTGACGAGTACGCGCGCTGCTCAGCGGCTGTTCATGTCGTTGGTGAGAATCTCGTTCCACTTGCGATACCCAAACTGGTTCAGGTGAACATTGTCCTCACTCATGATGCCCTCCTGATCATCCCCAAAAGGCAAGAAAACACACCCATGCTCATCAGAAATAGCCTTGAGCTTAGCGTTCGCATCATCAATCACAGCAAGCTCCAGACCGCGCTGGATAAACAACGCAGTGATGACAACAGTCATGTCAGGAAACTCACTGCGCAGCTGCTTGACCACAGCGCCATAAGCACCAGCATCGCCCTTTCGAAGACCCTGCTTCTTGAGGTTGTTGGATCCCATGTGGATGTACATAGTCTTGAGGTTCGGCTGGTGCTGCTTCAGAAGACGCACGAGACCTTGATCCATGCGGTACTGCACATTCAGGATCTTGTCGCCGCCAACACCGAGGTTCAGAATACGCGAGTCCTTGTTGAAGCTCAGCATTCGGCCCGTGGTCTTGAAGCGCTCGACACCGCTGGCGCCGAGGAGGGCGGTGTTGTACTGGCCCGGGTTGTTCTTGATCTGGGGAGCGTGGGTGTTGTGGTGGGTTTGGTGAGAGCGAAGCTTGAACATGTCGCCGGCGGGTGGTTGGGCGGTGATGAATCTGCCGGTTGTTTTGAAGCGTTCGAAGAGGCTGTCGCCGAGAACAGCGACGGTGTATTCACCCGGGTTGGCTTTGATCTCGGGGACGTGGGTGTTGTGGTGGGTCTCGTGAGATCGCTGCTTGAACATCTTGGGCGATTTAGCGATGGTCGCGATGGAAATTCTGGGGAAAGATTACGAACAAATGTCTGCGTGGTCGAGCACCTTTTTATTCCTGTCAGCGACAACTCAATGAGCAAATGAGGCTCTTTCAACGCGCGAAGGTCAGCGCTGCCGAAGGAGTCATTCGGTAGAAAGTCAACTTACAACGTCAAAAGCCTTGTCTCGGGAATAAACGTGTGTGGATGCGCGTGCAGGGTTGAGAGTGGTTAGAGTTAGAGGAGGAGAAAGCTAAACCGAGTCTAGCAGGGATAAATTGCAGGGAGTGGCTGCCTAAAGGCCAGTGGCATTCACTTGTTTGCCCGCCACGCACGCACTGCCACTGGCACAAGCAGCCACTGAGTTGTGCAAGCTGTTTGTGCCACTGGCATAAGGTGCTTGCTACCCTGGGACGTGACATAAGTGGACTTGTCGCACTGCAATCAAGCGCAATCGCCGCAATTCACAATGCTTTAGAGCATTATTGCAAAACCCAATCCGTTTGATTCTCAATTGACTGACACTCTGTCGATTTTATTAGCTATCGTTCGCGATTTGTCCAATATTATTGTTCTTTGCCGATTGCAAAATTGAAGGATTTGCAAAACAAGCTGGGCCGGCCAAACAATAACAACACTGCATAGCGATGGTTACGCCTGTCGTCAACTTGTATATATGCTTTAGATCCCTAGTCCATCAAACGTCTCAGAGCCATCAAGGAAACTGTTTGCCTTTTGATATGTTGTTCTTCCGATTTTGGAAAACGATATTCTTGCTTAGCAATAGACATCACGCCTGTAAGCGGGAGACCATCTGAGCCCCTTTGCTACTTAGCATTATGGCATACAATCAGAACGCGATCCCTGTTTTGGTAACTGCCTGTTTGAGTTACAAAAGCAAGCAGGAAACACCAAGTCGGGTCTCGTATTACAGGATAATGTTGTCCTCAAACCGCGAAGGGTTCGCCAGCAGCAAGACCCTGTTGCCCCCCACAGTCACGGTTACACCATGAAACAGAAACATCTGCAGATCAATCTTGACATACACACAAAAGCATGACAATCCTGATGCCTGTCAAGCCTCTTCGGTAGAAAACCGAGGTGTGCATGCCACGCGTGTTTTGCATCCGCCAAGACGGACATGCATATCCTGATATGGGAGACGGATCTCCAAGGAATCTTCTTGGCCTTAGATCAGCCCTTTCTCGGTCTTCTTGCTGGTGGTACTCTCCAAATGATCTGCAAGACACTAGACTTTTCTGTTTGTCAGAGAAAAGCGTTTCCCCTCACGGCAGATGGCACGGGTAGTAAATAAACGCGGCGGTAAAATTACAAGCGTGATTCATCATCATGCAAAAGCAACATGATAACCTACAACCTCAGTATATGCATGTGTACCTCAAATTTCAGCTGGTAGTTGACTATAGCAATATTTCACTCAAATAACATATGAACAGCTACATTCCCCAGACTTCCCCTTCCTCCCCCGCGATGGTTCGACACGCCAAGCAGCCCCACGATTCCCGGGCTACCGGATAGACAAAGACACAAAGCCCTTATCCTCAACAAGCAGAGGAACAAGGAAATACTATGACGAGTACCCAAGAGATACTCCACCAGAAGAGAAAAACTCGTTCGACTTGCGTGTGCTTGGCAGACTTGGCGCTCTTGGCTGGCGCGTCGTAACGGCCGCATTCTCCAACTCGGTCTCCATGGGGTTCCCCGTGGGGTCGGTGAGAGCTTTTCCTTCTTTTCTTTCTGTTTTTAGAGATTCAAGTGCAGAAGAGAAAAAAGTGGAATGTTGTGATCTGATGTGCCCCATCTGTGCTTTTTACCCCAGACTCGGCTTGATTTGACAACTTGGACCCTTGTACACAGTGAACAAGAAGAACGATACGTTAGAATGAGCGAGGAGATGGACTCTTACCTACCCCGATGATTCAACAAATTCCCCGTGTTCTTATTGGTCATCTTTATTTTAAGCATGAATAAGTTGGGGCATAAAAGGCGGAGTAAAGAGGAGACGAGTTTGGGGGTCAGCATAGTCTCTCATCTCGCCTAAAACTGCGTCTTCTCTTCTCACCCCAAATCTTTGCATTCCAAGAGCCAAGAAACAGCCAAGATAAAAAACCCCATTCGCACCAGCTTGCCATTGATGTGGTAATTCTTCCGCTCGTCCGCCACGTGTCGGCTATGTCAAGTCCTGCAGCCTCAAGCCATAGCCGCCCCTTGAAATCACAACTACATCCTCAGCTTCATGGCTTGATCTGGTGATTTTTGAGCTGTAAACCCCAGAAAAAGACTCATCATCTAAACGCAGAGCCGTCGTCACAGCCTTGGCAGCGGAATCTGGGGTATCTGCTCAGTCGAGATGCAGATATGGGCCGAGATTGTGAAGGAGATATGACGAACCTTGGCTGTAACTCTCAGTGGATATTGTCCGAGATGCCCACACGAATGGGAGTCATTGGATAAGGCTTTACAGCTGCCAAGACAAGCCTCGCGTGGCAAGTGCATATTCTTGGCGTTGGATAACAGAATATGTGATATGGAGAAGATACCTTGGGGTTTGTGGGGAGGTCCATAACTTTGCCCACTGGGTATCAAATATCTTGGCTTGTGTATAAAACTGGTCCCTCGTCCACCGTTATTTCTCTCCCGTCGATCATCATCAACTTTTTCCCTTTCTTCATTCCCTAGCTTTCTTGCCGATATAAGCAAGATGACAACCCATGATAATGTCTCTCAAGAGCCTACGCGCCCCAATTCGTCTTCTGGCTCTGAGATGAAGGCTGAAGCGAGAGGTATTGAGGAGGCGCGCGGTGAGAACTATGAGTATGTTGATAAGCAGACTGAGAGGGCTATCCTCAGAAAGCTTGACTATCGCATTATTCCTATGGTTATGTGGGTGTATCTGATGAATATGATGGATCGAGGTATGCCAATCTACTCTGCTCGCAAATGAAGTGTCTAACGGTTGCAGTCAACATTGGAAACGCTCGTCTGTTCCGCATGGAAGAAGATCTCGGTCTGACAGGCAATGAGTTCCAACTCTCTGTCTCCGTACTCTTCGTCACCTATTGTGTAAGCCCTCCAAAAACTCCGCCATTCTTCATGAAGCTAATGCCCTTCAGCTCTTCGAATCCCCATCCAATCTCATCATCAAGAAACTCAAGCCCGCTTACTACCTCGCCGGCCTCACCATCGCATGGGGCATCGTCGCCACCTGCAGCGCATGGGTGAACAACCTCGGCGCCCTCGTCGCATGCCGTCTCCTCCTCGGTCTCTGCGAAGCCGGTTTCTTCCCTGGTGTAGTACTCTACCTATCCATGTACTACGGCCGCAAGAGTCTCGCTCTGCGTATCGCATACTTCTTCTCCACTGCTGCCATTTCTGGTGTCGCTGGTGGTCTTGTTGCATACGGTATTAGCTTTATGGACGGTGCTATGGGCTGGAGTGCGTGGCGGTGGATCATCCTTATCAATGGTGCACCTACCATCGTTACTGGAGTTGTTATCCCCTTCGTTTTGCCTAACAGTCCTGAGACTGCAAAATTCTTAACTGAGGAGGATAAGATCAACCTGCAAAAGATTCATGATGAGCAGGTCGGTCGGGCTAGGAACAACCGAGAGCTTCTGAAGGAGGATGTTCTTGACGGTGTCAAGGACTGGACCACTTGGGCATACTGCTTCGCTCTCTTCCCTACCCTGGCTATGCTCTACTCCTTCGTCGTCTTCCTGCCCACTATTGTCAAGGCTATGGGAACCTGGTCATCGGCTGAGGTTCAAGCCATGACTGTTCCCGTCTACGCTATCGGAGCCATCACCTATCTCATCGGCGCTCGTCTCAGTGACATCACCCAGAAGCGAGGCTTCTTCGTCATGGGAGGCATCGGGTCCGCCATCATCGGCTATGGAATGCTCATCGCTGGCAAAGGCGCCGCTGTCTCATACGCAGGCTGCTGCTTCGTCTCAATCGGTATTTTCCTCTCGTCCGGTATTTCCTTCGCCTGGGTACCTGCCAACAACCCCCGCTACGGAAAGCGAGCTTTCTCAACTGGTATGCATCTGACCATCGGTAACGCTTCTGGCGTCGCATCCCCGTTCCTCTTCTCTAGCCAGTATGCTCCTCACTACCGCCCTGGCTACGGTGCCAGTATGGGAATGCTTGTTGTGTCGTTGATCCTCAATATCATCCTACATCTTCACTTTAAGCGGCAGAACAAGCTTCGTGATGAGGGTAAGCAGGATTATTTGCTTGAGGGTAAGACTGAGGAGGAGATTGAGTCTATGGGTGAGAGAAGCCCAAGGTTCCGCTTTACTGTTTAATCCTGGCGGTTTTAGTTGGGTTTACTGGGATTATGACGGACGTTGATGATTTTAGAAGCTAGTCAGGTTTTGCCATGAATATTAAGATGATTGATCTGCCTTACCATTTGTCGCTGGTGCATTGACGCTTGCTTCATTACTAATTCCATAATGTCCATTGACGTACCTATAGAGTCAGCATGATAAGAATGTTGAGGATGAACTTTGACCAGTCTCTTGCTCTGTACATCAACAAAATTACACACGCAATGCTCTCAATGGTGATGCGCAGGTCTCGCGTTTCCAGCTGGCGAATCTCTCAGTCAACATGGTGACAGATCCGAGTCCTGTCTGTCAACAATTAAGAGCCACGCCCGGTTAGCTCAATCGGTAGAGCGTGAGACTCTTACGAGTACGCGATCTCAAGGTTGCGGGTTCGACCCCCGCATCGGGCTGTTCCTATATTCGATTGCGAGCGTTAGCGAGGCTTTCCTTTTTTTTTCTACTTCTTCTATAAATAGATAGAGAAAAGCCGTTCGTTATATTATATACTTTATTCTTACATTTACTTACTTATTAAGTATACTAAACATTCTCTACTACTAACTTATATTTACTTTTATAAAGAAAGGAAATAAACTATATTAAGAGAGAAAAGTCAAGTGCTATACTTCTTAGCTATCTCCAGGTTGGTAGGAACTCTTACAAATAATTGACCTGAAGTTATGTACTGTAATGCTTTTCTTTTCTCTTTCCTCTCTAATAGACCAATCGTACTCTAAGTCTCACCACCTCATTGCCTGAAATCGCAACGACCAACAGCATGTTTCGAGCAACGCTATTGGGGGCAACGTAACCGCCCAAACTTCGGAGGCCAATGGGGCATGGACACAACGCCCAAGTCCTACATGGTCTGCCAATTTTCAACCTTCCCCCACTCACGTTACACTTGGCGCCTCTGAAGCTAGGTCATTAACCTGGCGTGACCGCAGGTCGCATCATTAGCCAGCTTCACAGGCTGCGCCGAGCTCCATTTGAACACTTTCAGCGGCTAACCCTCTCGGCGTGCTAACGTCGTCTGCAAGTCACCGTCTGCCTTGGTGGTGATGTTGATTCATCCTTGTACCGCATTCAATTTCTCTCGTCGATACTGTCGTAAAGCACAAGATTAATGCTACTCTCGTGTTTCTCAACCAAGAACCTCTCTTAACCATGCTTCATCCCCACCAAACCAGAGGATGTCCACATCTAGAGGGCCGGATAATGATGCTACCAAACAGGGCAGAGGTTGAGGCGAGGATAACAACGACCGTGCCTATCACAAGTGGCATCTTCAACCATCCAGTTGTTATCCTCTCGAAGGAAATTTATCATGGGAAGGTGGCAGTTTTTGTTGTCAGTTTCCAGATTTCCCATGCTACAGCTTACTTTGACACACGTCATTGCTAACAAACACTACTAGGTGACGAGCTTCGACGGTACACCCATCGAGAATCGTCATCCGGATCCCATCCGACGACAATCCTACCTCCCAATACATCCCGCCAGACACCCAGACACTCGCTGCGATCTTATTGCTGCGCACGGAAAGACGATGAAAAAAAATTCCTATGTTAACATCAAGGATATTCACGAAATTCCATTTGTAGCTCTCCGATCCTGCTGGCGCGATAATGATCTCCACCTGGAGACAACGTCCTACCAAATACTTACCTCAGAATTGTGGAAGCGAAATCTTGGGGACCTGGTCATTAGACTGGATGGCCATGGCATATTCGAGCGGTTAGGCCAGTCTGCTTCTAGCGAAGTTCCTGTTCCCGTCCGTGTCAGCAATCAAAGCCTTGGTCGCGATACCAGTTTTGCCAGGACATCTAGTTCCCCTCTCTCAGCGTCCTATGGGACATTCATCCAAAACTCTATGGCGTCATACCCTCGATCGTATGCTTCGGTCCTTGCCAATTCAAACGCTGCGAGAGACTACAATCCTCCAACCAGGGTATATCAATTCCGGCAATCTGTGCCAGTGATGCATGGTGATGTTTCATCACAGCCAAGCCGTTTTAGAACAGAGCAGCGGCATGATGATGAGGTCAATTTGGAGACAAGTGGGCCGAATTGGCTTACAATGATAACCATCATATGTTTCCTGGTAGCTGTTTGGTACTACCTTGCGAATCCGGTTGTGAATTGACTCCAGACAGCTTTGAGGCTTAAGTGAATAGGGTACCTTTATGGTAGTATGTTTCCTGTTTAGTTGCGGCCCAAAAAGAATGGTCTGCAGAGTTGGAAAGGGGGGGTGGGGGAAGACGGGATATAAACTCTAATGGCAAACGGATAAGAGGCAAGGTTAGGAGATAATTTAGATTGGAACCGGCCCTATTATTCACAGAGGCATCATGATGGCCTTAGCATGAGGTAGATTCTTCTTACGTTGGATTTAAATGGTGAGATTGTCACCACTAACCCGTATTCTCAGGTCTTGATAGCGATAAGGGCTACTTCTGTTTCCATAACTAGGTTCTCTCTGCCGGCTCACAACTTAGACACGTGTTTCCATAACGTCCTAGATAGACTCTCCAACGGGCCGTTTGTCCAGACTTGCTGGGTATTCTGCCGATACATACAGTATTCTTTCAGCGCTTACACCATCATCCTCCGAATTGTAGAATCGAGTATTCAGCTGGATCCAGCGTCTACGATTTAAGCTGTCTAATGTCTAGCACTGTCACAATCGCCGCCAGTTATAGACAAATCTCACTATTCTTGAAAAGTCTTCATCTTCAATTACTGCATATCCTTTTTCAATTGAAGCAATTGTGTTCTCAAATAGGTAGTCATCATAGATTTATACCAAGCCCTTCTCTTAGCAGCATCGGGAAAAGTCCCCAGGCCACTAGTCGCACATGGGTACATCAACGTAATGTCTCAGACCACCAATATTACCAAAAGCGATACCGTTGTTGCAAGTGGCACTGCAAGGGTTGTCCTCCGCCAGATCATCAAGAACCTCTCCATCAAACTCTTCTCCGTTGATGCTCAGCTTTGCACCGCAGTCATTGAAGTCCGCATCATCGCCAATTGGCTCGCCGGCGTTGAAGATGGTAGCGGTGCTGCCGCACATGTCGAACTGAGGGGCGCGGTTGGCAATCGAGCACCAGTTCTCGTTGAGAGTATCGGTCAGACTTGCTGATCGACTTTCGTCACAGGGGGATCCCGCGGCGAAGGCAACGTAGTAGATGTCAGGAGGGGCGTCGCCGAGACCAGCTACTGCAAAGACACCGAGACAGACGTTGCCCGCTGCGGCGAGGGCTGGAAGGGCCAGAAGGGACACTGCAGAGCGGAGCTGATGATGTTAGTCTGTCTTCCTCTGCTGTATGGTTGGTTCCAGGACTCACTGAGATCATCTTGACTGTTAAAGGTGAAGGATGGTTCAGATTTCTTTAACTTCGGGATGAGTCGATTGGAATGTTTGCTGATGAAACAAGAGCAATGGAAGATCAACACGTATTTATAGTGCTCCAGGTATCGAGTCGCTACTTCTCTGATAGCTGAAGGAACACCGTGATCAACCTGTTTCAAACCCGATTCAGCCCCAGACGGATTGAGGCAACGGACAGCGAATCCTTCCACAGTTCTCATGACACATGATTACGAACTAAACTGATCATGCTGCGATATCTCGAAGGCTCATCCTCTATAGCAATCAGACTGCAGCTAGGTAAGTCCAAGGCCGACAAGGTCAGACCTGCACGACCACAAATGGGTGAGATCTGCATGGAGCTGAGTACCCGCATTCAACATCGAGATCCTTGGCAGTCTTACGGCCCGCTCCCCATACGGATCGATGAGTCCCTATTGGCCGCCCAAGTACTGTGCAGGGCTTGATCTCGATATCCAGCTGCAGGTTCGGAGAATTGCTTCGTTGTATGACTTGCTCAGTGGAGACTTTAATGCCAAGAGACGACAAGTTGCCGGCTTCCTGTCAGCAATCCTTTACTGTAAGACAATAGAAGTTCCCCAGGCAGAGCAAATATTGCTCATGCAAAGTGATAAATGTGATACTGTCTATTACAGGCAGCGGGTGTTCCTCTCAAGGCCATGAGCTTATGCTTGCATACAACCTTTGTAAAGTAAGCAGCTAGCCCCAAAAGCAGCCGAGTGACTCTCAAAGCAAGCCTGAATAACGCCGAGCTACCTTCACAGTTAATCGCATTTAATATGACGTATGGCACTCTTTCATGTTCAGAGCTAGTTAATTTAGAGTGCATTGTCCATAACTCCCCGAACTGCTTGTTACCAGACCAGTAACGCTTCTGCTTGCTTACCCGAGTGAGCTGGTGCGAGGGTCCGGGAGCTAGTCCCCAGGGCATGTGCCATCCAAAGAGCTTGTTTCTTAGGACGATTACTTGGCATGGCGGTATATTAATAAGGGAACCCGGCATATAATGACGCAGCTTGAAATCCTTCATCACGTTTGGATCCTTTCCTAGCTCGTCGTGCGAACTATGCGGTTAAGGTTTTCCAGCCACGGAGAATAGTTTGGTTCCGATACAGCTCAGAGTCAGCACTAGCTGGATACTCAGAACTTGGGGGCTCCAAGCCCATTAATCCCCAAAGAACTCTTTAAGCATGAAGTTCCCGTTCCTGCTTCCTGCCCCGTCGATAGGACCATATACGGATAGCGGGGGATCAACAGGAATTAGCGCGATTCTGCTTTTCGGACATCTCTCCGTCGATCTACAAATCCTCGGATCCTGCTGCACCAGCTCGGTCAGAGACATCTCTGATTCGATAGATATCTGTGCGATTCCTTGTTTTCGCTGGGCTATGGACATGCGAGTCGCTATACTGTACATTACTAGAATTGTGGGCTGCTTCACAAACCCGTACCCAGTTTAGGTCTAAATTATCATCACAGGCCTTGACAACAGGCTAAGAAAAAACTTCAGAACCTATCTGTAGATGGCCACAGCTGCTGGGACTACTTGACTTTAAGCTTCTGCAGCCCCGGGGCACCAGACAGTAGTCTCCAGGTATTGAGAAATGGAGATGCTGCTCATGGAGGGGGATCAAAATGAATTAGATTATTATTTACAGCCTAAAGCTTAATCTTATCGGCCGCCGTTATCTCTAGTCCCTTCCGATGACTTGGCTGACAGCAGATACATGTGTTGTCTCCCAAAATTGTTGAAGAAGAAAGTATCGAACGCTATGAGATAGCAATTTCAACAACGGACAAACACTAGATATGCCTAGCCCATCAGATGCCTGCTTCGCGTGGTGTCCAAAGTAAATAGCTTGTAACTAGAGCGATGCACATTCTGATCTAAGTTTCTGAGTTGGACAGCACTGAGTTTGTTGTTTGGGAAAGCTGTCTTCTCTGCTATGTGGCTGGCCTCTGTGCCTCTCGGCAGGCCAGACAAGTACATAAATAACACTACCAATATCCTCAAGTCCAAGCAAAGAACGAAGCTCCAGACATATACATGACCGAGTCCCACCAACTCTGAAGATGCCAAGTAATTCCCGTGCTGGTGACCGAGGAAGTGCTCAGCCGGACACGTAAGTTCTTGTTGTGGTCATAGTCGAGCGAGTCAAGGGCCATGATGACCTTGGGAGTCTTGGTGAATGCCTTGGAAAAGCTAAAGACGCTGGAGTTCTCAGCCTGCGGGCGATGCCACGGACGAATATCCTCCGTGCTGAACCTGCCGCTTGTGACTCCGGGCTGATCAGCAGGGTAGGCCAGCCAGGTAACCCCGGCGCTGTAGAGGATTGAGTCACTCCACGAGTCGGCGTGGATGGTAAAGCCTTCGTTGTCGATGTCAGTAGGGTATACCTTGATGCGCCAGTTCTTGTTCTTGTCCATGTCCAAAGACTGCAGCCAGGTGATGACCTTGGGAGGGGCCTTGAATGGAGTTGCAAAGTTAATCCTCTTGGATTGGGTCAGCTGCGGCTGGTTCCATGGACGAACATCCTGGGTGTTGAACACTCCCGTCTGGATGTAGCTGAAGCGCGAGCTTTTCTCCAGGAAAGTCATAGACGCAGAGTAGAGCGTGGTGTCGGCCCAACTCTGAAGAGACGCTTTGAACTTTTCGTTAGTTGCATCACTCGCAAGAGCTGTGATGCGTATGTTGGCACTTTGACTGATGTCAAGAGACGTGATGCCAACAGGAATCTGTGGCACTGCAGCATACTTCTGCCGATAGAAGATGACCTTGTGGTTTTCCAGCTGCGGCTTGTCCCAGGGGCGAATCTCCATGGTGGAGAATTGCCCGGCGTCGTAGTCGTCAGCAGGATAGCAGAACTTGACGTATTCCTGATCAGACTTGGACAACTTGGTGTTGTAAGTAGTACCCTTTCCATTGGTGGTCCAGCTGGCAGGGAAGTAGTACAACATGATGCTATCCGGGTCAAAGTCCGTAGCTTGAGTCTGCTCAAGGGTGTACAGGGTGAACATGTTCTGGTCCACCTTCGTCTTGTCCCACTCATTGGGCGGGCCGCCGAGGTCCTTGTAGACCTGGTCCTTGTTCCATGGGATCTTGGCATACGGACTCTCGTGCTCATGGACGGCCCCAAGCGCGTGACCAAACTCATGAAGAATGACGGAACGAAGATCATCTTCAGACTTGTTGTCGTTGATCCAACCCAAGTTCATAGACGGTTGGTTCCTGGAGCTGAACCAGGAGCAGTCCGTACCCAGGTAGGACCAAGAACCTTTGGCGGGGTGAAATGCGATGAGGATGTCCACTTCTCCAGAGTCGACAAAGGTGAACTTGATGTTGGCAAACTTGGTCCACTCTGGAGCATGCTGCTTGACTTTGTCCTGGACTCTGGTGAGTGATATGATTCGCTAGGCCTAGTAGATCAGGTGCTAACCTTCTGCCAAGTAGAGCCACCTTGGAAGCCAATCTTGAGCTCACGACCAGGACGCCAAAAGTTCCTAGTCAGCATGGCAAGGCCCAACGGTCCTCCAGGTGCCGTTGGCGCTGGGGGCAACGTGAGCGACGCATTTCGAGGGTTCTCGCCGATGGCAAGAGACACACTCTCCTTGGCAGGAACGTCTTCTTCGTCGTTCACTCCAAGAATCTTGGTGAAGCAGATGGGTCCATACTTCTCCATGGCAAGAAATGGGGATTCAAAACAGACAGCTTTGGTGAAAGTTTTCGATGGGATTGCTGAGTCTGTCATTATAACTTCCTCTGATCCGGAGGACACTGGCCCTCTTATACATGAGAAAGCCAAGTGTTTATTCAATCATGTCTGACCATCGACTTTTTGCATGGGCTATATCAACCCCAATCAGCTATGCTGAAATCCTCATTCAAACAGCTAGGGTCGATCAACAGTTCCATTATTGTCTTCGTGGTTGGCTGTGATTCAAAGTGGGGGACAGGTGACTGAAGTTGTTGCGAACGCTGTCTCACTCCATCCTTAGCTTGGCATTTGGCTCACAGCCTATCAAAGGCCTCTTGAAAAGGCTGTGTCTTAGACACGCTCAAGTTTCAACAGAGATCGGACCAAATGAAGGACAATCTCAGTAAAGAATCCTCAGGTGAAGGTCTAGGCTGACGGTCTATGCATGATCCGCAAGCGGCTGAAGCCCGTGGCGTTCACAATAGACATAACTTCCCCGCAGCAGATAAGATAGATCATCTTCGTGGAGGAGGAGTAGACGCTCTGGGGAGGCGGTGGTGCTTCCAAGTATCTGAAAAAGATACTCTGCAAGTTTAAAATGACTGCAAAATATCTCAGATTGCCTTTTCCAATCAATGGGATCCAGCTTGTCAAGAGCGAGAAGAAGCAGGACTAAAATATCATCTCAGGTGCATCACGATTCTCTCCGTCGAAGGGCGGAGATAGGCATGGGTGAGTGCGGCGCCTCCAATGTGACGGTGGCTTGGGGCTGATCGTAAGATGATCTGCAGGAAGGCCAGTTCACTCAAAGCGTTGATGTCTTAGCTGTCCATTCCGAACACGAGATCTCTCAGCTAGCCACATTTTTGCCACTATGCGTTGGCGCATGTTCAGCGACAGTCCTTTTCGTGCAATAGAAGACGGTGAAGGCCGTGGCTTGATGATCTATCATATTTTTCAGCTGCCACCTTTCCTACTTGCCGCCACCTCGCATGCCATGACTGCTAATGTTTTCATTCGATTATGCGAGGGAATGTGAATGTAGATAGTTTACTGCATGTCTTACCTCTAGATTGTTACACTTCTTATACCTGCTTTTACTGCTGGGTTAATAAGACAATTCTATTAGGTATAGGAAGAGTGTTTATATTTATATATTAAATATTTTATAAAGATCTTCTTAGTACTATAGGCACTATAATATATTTTTCTTATTATTAAAAATTTATTATTATTATTATATAATTTATAATATTAAAGATCTTATTATTTATTAAATTAAAGAATTAAAAAGTAAAATTATAAAAAAAATTAATTTAATAATATATAAGTAATATAAAAATTAATATTAATAATTATTATTATTTAATTTAATAATTATAATAAAAACCTTATATATTTTTAATAAATTTTAATTTTACTTTAAGTAATTAATTAAGTTTTTTAAAGCTTTTAATTTAATTATAATAATTAAAATAATAAATATATTTTATATATTTAGAAATTTAAAGATATAAATTAGAATTCTATATTTTATTATTTAATTTAATTATTATTTTATTA
>JAAQRH010000600.1:0-43812 GCA_013186785.1 Fusarium pseudonygamai | reverse complement strand
CCCCCCCCCCCCCCAGAGTTCAGGGACTTGATTGACACCAACAATTGCCAAGACTGGAAGGGTTAAACGCTTGCCGTCATCGGGTCCATCGTCCAACAACGATCCTATTGGCATGGAACAACAGCTCACACACCAGGAATCGCAACGAGCAAGATCCGGGCCGCTGATAATCTCCAATACAACACCCGACACTGTGATCAGATAGCGATGCTGGCGGCGCGATACCTGCAGTAAGTAGATCACCTGAATCAAGACTTGCAGCAGACGGAGGACATCCTGATCGACACCTCACCAACCAAGGCGGACTCCCAGAAGAGATGGCAATCATGCCTACAATTAAACCGGCGCGGCATCTGTCCCCGAATTTGGCAACGTTGCGGCACCCTGTTCCGTTTCTGTTCCAAGATAACGTGCCTGATCCTGCTTGGGATGGTGAAAGTTAGATGCTGGAGGTTTGATGGCCCGGCCCCTATGACGACTTGGTGATGGTTCCCTGATTCAGGTCCAATCCCACCAAGAGACTCTGTTTCAAGGGCTCATTGATTCCAAGTTAGTGGTCGCTAACGCAAGGTCTTGATGTCAGGACTGATTTTGACTTTCTCTTTAATTGGCCATCTCCCCATACGTGCAGACAACACTTTTGGTGGTGATAGTCTCTGATTGCAACAGTGGTAAAGTGGTCCAGAGCCAATGTCCGGGATATCCGAATGGTGGATCGATCCTCAGAACATGCCTCCTCCCTTGAGACGACCCGAAACGCCGATCCGGCCTTCAATCGGTGTTGCCAGTGACCCACCAACACCGGCCGATTTCAAGTCCGGGGCTTTGATTGCACCCGACGCCGATGGTGACATGTTTCAATTGTAATTGGGCAGACCAACATCTTAAAATTTTTCTCAGTTTACTGTCAGGGCATAATTTTTCGAAGAGACGGGTTAGATACTGATGGAAGATTTGTTTCCATGACTCAGGCGAGTCAACCATCGCATGCTTATCTCATTGCAGTCAACACCCAGCATGCATACCTACCATACCTCAGAGTAGGCCAGGAAGTTTAGGCGCTTGTTTGTAGGCGACAAAAATATTTAGCCAAGTCAGCCTAGACTTGCATGACTCTTTGGTGGGTTTGTTTTGGCATTCTCTTTTTAAGTCTAAGACTTTTTTGCTTCCTAGGGCTTATTTATCTGAGTACCTACCTAGTTATCACGAAGTGCCTCTCAAAGACTCAACTGAGCACTCACAAAGTCATGGATATATGGGATAAAGTTTGAGCATGCTAATAGACTAACCTCAAAGTGCCTACTTTACCTGAGGCACGCTGCTTCAAAAGACATATGTCTCTTCCCTCACGTCTTCCCGTGTAATACGGTAACTTATGCCAACTGGGCTGGAATCTGTTGCTATCCGAAACATGTTTCAATGCTCCAAAGACCAGATTAGACTAGGGTAACGCTTACTAGCATGCCTACGACGGTTGATGGAGTGTTTAGTTTGTCTATTGCTGTTTTCCTTCTGATTCAACACCTGGTACTATATCCTTGGCTCAATCCTAGGCATCTATACCAAACAACCTGGGCAAACAGCCTTTGTAACTTGCAATCGTTTACCTTCATTCTCTCCTATCTCGTAGGTAATCTGTTTAGCTCAGATTGACCATGTGTATTCGAGAAAAGCCTGGACGCCTCATGCAAGCTCGCTCGCCCAACTGGTATTGATTGGCATCTTCCTTGAGTAGGATATGTTCTCTGAACCTCAGTAAAAGTCTTATTAATATGCATACTCTGCTCCATTTCAGTTAGATAGTACCAGCCAAGGTGTTTACCGAACGGCACAGAGCTGCCGGTTCATTCTCCGAGTGACACTGGCCACTACCTATCCGCACCTGCCTATGGATGTCAGTGAATATTGGTGACTTCCAAACGATTCATCGCACTTGCACTCCCCAACAGTCCCGTCTCGATCAACAATGACACGTGCTAATCTGGCTATGGCACTCACGAGGCTCGTTTAGAGCTTGGCTTTCTTGTTGCTTCCTCACCCGAGGCCGTTACCACGCATCACCCATTCACTCTCATTTTTGGAACTTGGATTGTCATGTTACAATTTTGGAGCCTTTCAAACACCCAAATCGTCCGAATGTTTTTGAAAAGTTGAAGCATATTCTGTACTCTCTTTCCTTTGGAGCTCTGTTAGTCTTCATAGTATCAAGCCTCGCCATGACTGCCTTCTTTGTGGATTGGGAGCTCTGGCAAGAGATGACTTTCGTACGTATATCTAACTACCCATGGATGTTTGACTTCTAGTATTCTCCAGGGACACCTGCAAAGCATCGTTCCAAAGACTAACTGCAAGTCGTAGGTTCTTGGGTGCTGCATTGTTCTTGTTTTCGCCATGGGACTTGTGAAACTATGGTGGTCTAACCGAGCCATACGCCGTCTTGAGATTATTGACGAGGAGAAGCGCGCACGAATGTCCCTCATGTCACGTTGCGGTATCGAAAACATGCGAGCTCCCGAGATCCCTTTTGGTGTTCGTGCTATTCTGAGCGGCGTCGAGGTGGAAGGCATCTGGATCTCAAGGCCAAATTCGCCTGGGCCATGCCAACTCACACCAGTAGCAACTCAAGTTGGCCGGCGCATCAGAATATCCAAAGGAAAGGGGAAAATGATAGACATAGGGTCATCTGAATGCCTATCAGACACACTCAACTCCGACACGACGCCAAGCTACCCAACATCTACAAAGACATCTCAGCAGGACGGCATTGTATCAACAGAGGGCATCCAGAGCCAGCAAGAACATTCCGACTCAGCTAGTTCAATGTCAAAGACTCAAGCTGACTCAATTGTCCGACCAAATTCACAGATAAACTGCAACCATACGGGCTCTAGATCATCTAGCAGTTGCAACGATGACTTCATTACGCCAGAACAAACACCGCCGGGATCTACCGTAAGCCAGACAGAAGCTTTCGAGAAGGGGAAAGGAACCATCTTCAGTATAGAGCAGCTGAATGCCTTGCCACACATGAAAAAGCCGTCGACGGGAAGCGTGGCAATGCCAAGCGGGCACCCCAGAGTCCTCAGATCAGAGAAAAGGCGATTAATATCGGAATCGTCGAGCAGTTAGAAAATCATCACGACTTCTTGCAAGTGTCCAATTTCTCTGATTGTCATTGAGGTGCTATCCAGTTGCTTTAAATCTGTCGGGGCTCCGCCGTAAATCCGTCGGCTCGTTCCCGCGGGATCTAGGGTCCTGGAACGACATCGGGAACCAGATCTAGTGCCATCACATCATTGAACTCTGGAGAACCAGTACCCAAGGATCTAGAAGCGCGGGGAAGATCATTGGGTGTTTATATAAAAGGCTTCCAAGATATCTCCGACACCTATTAGTCCCTTTACTCCCTTAAAATTAGCTGCTTGTCTCATTGAAGATACTTGAATACCAACGACAGATTGTTCAGCCACTTCGAGCTGTTCAAGAGTAACATCAAAAATGGCATCTCAGACTATTCATGATATTGCGACGAAAGGCTTTGATGACACCCAGTCTTATGACGCACACCGGCCCTCTTACCCCCCTGCTGCTGTCGCTAGTCTTCTGGGACATCTCGGTCTCGAGGGTCAATCTGGACGCCATATCCTAGACCTGGCAGCTGGCACTGGCAAATTCACTGAGCTTCTATCTACCAGGCCGGAGGATACAAAATTATTGCCGTAGAGCCGTTCGACTCGATGAGAAACACCCTGGTTGCCAAGAAACTCTTCAGAGTAGACGTGCGGCCAGGTACGGCAGCTGAAATGAAGGACGTGGAAGATGGATGGTCTGACGGCTGCATTGTGGCACAGGTAAGCTAGATGCCTTGTCTAAAGAGAGCACTACTTAGCTAGAAATCAGACTGACATTTTGAAGGCCTTTCACTGGTAAGTCGTTCCTCAAAGGACTAACAATAGGCCCTAATCAAGTCAAAGGTTTGCCAAAGAGGAGTCCCTCAAGGAGATACATCGGGTACTCAAGCCTGGGGCCAAACTGGGGTTGATCTGGAATGCTGAAGAATGTAATTATGTCCCAATTGCCTTTTGCCGCTTCCGGAGTGACTGATGACAGACCCAAGATAATCGCCCCGAAAGCTGGCCAGCCTCTACAAAGTGGGAGCAGGAGCTCAGCGAGCTCAACTTCAACGAAAAGGCGGACAACGAGCCTCGGTTCCGACACCTGCTATGGAAGAAAGTCTTTGAGCGTCAAGCCGAAGCTGAGAAGCCATTCTTTTCCACGCCCATCGAGACCGAAAAAATCACATGGTCGATTTGGTTGACTCCTGATGCTTTGTGGGACAGATTCGACACAATTAGCTGGAACAAACTTCGGCAAGGAGAGGAGCGTCGACTGTTCAGAGAGAAGTTCGACAAGATCATCAAGGAGGGCGATGCCACGTTCAATGAGAACGGTGAGGTTGAGCTTCATGGGTGCACTTTCTTTGTCTGGACGTCACGTTTGGATGGTCCAGAGTGAAGAGGATGTAGAGATTAGTTTCATCATAAATCTACATGCAGAGACCGAGCCGTCATTCATTGTTCAAAACCAATCATGAGTCTGCCGAAATATACATGACTTTCAGCGTCGATTAGCAAGATTTCTGCCCATAACAGAGCGACACTCACCATTGTTTCCTCTCACAAAGGCGTCGCCGTATTCCCTACGCTTCTGACCATTGACATACTCGGCTGTTTTTTCCAGGGCAATGTTCATGTAGCCATCCACAGATTGAAGTTCGCCTACAAGTGTTAGCTCCATCGTATCTGCTGTATCGTCGCATGTGAGGCGCTCAGCTGCATCGTCAAATCGATGAGTGATGAGGTGAAGACTCACCCTTGTAAACAACGCCAGAGTTGAGCTTGACAGTAACAGGATTGCCGATGATGTCACTGAGGAAGCTTGAAGGGTCTTTTCCCTCACCCTGGGAGATAGCGCCGTTCTCCATTGTGAAGACTTTGGGGGGGTGTTTGGAGGATGGCGGTTTGAGAGGTTCAGGGTGTCGTTGGTGGTTTATGATAATAGATCTTGGATAGAGCTTGTGGAGTTGTCTGGGTCTAGTCTGAAAGATTGATGCCTTGTCGTGGCTGTTAAGGCCGGAGTCTTTTCGCACTGTGGGGCATCACGCCTGCTGTGAAGCCGCCTAACGTCCCGTTACAGCGGCACGTAGCGAGGGTATTTTTAGCGGGCCAGGTCTCTGTTTCTTGCCCGGGCAACCTCCATCCATCCCACCAGCTCCAGGCGCGTAAAGTGTAAAGTGCAATTCAAGCCTTTCAACGAAAGACCCATCAACCTCTCGCTTCATTGTTCTTGATTAAGGTACTTTTAGACGCAACCGACTGTCCTGTGTCGCTTTTTGCGCCCCTGTCGCTTTGTTAAAGTCTGAGCGAACAACTGACGCTTTGCTATCACCAAAACTTCGTGCAAGCTAATCAGAGGCTCTTGACCAATATGAAGAAACTCCCCTTTAAGCCCACCGCGCTGCGCAGGGCAGCGCCAAAACCAACACAATCCGAGGATTCCAAGGACAGTGATGACGATGGCCTCTCTCTGTTTCGCCGCTCAAAGGAGATGGCGCCTATTATGGCAGCTGATCAGCAAAGGCGTTGGAGGAGACATAGAGAAGCTGAGCAGGAAGCTGAGCGCAAACGACTTGAGGCCATTGGCGAGAAGCGACCGCGAGAAGACTCCTCGGATAGCGATGGGCTCACCAAAAGGGACCCTGGCCCTGAGGTCAGCGATGGTCTACCATCCTTGCCTACACGGGTAGAGGGGACTCCTGTTACCGATCAGCCGATGGCACACGATGGACCTGATCGCACCAGGTATGCTTGCTAACTAGATCGCCTAACATCGTGTTCTGATTCTTTTAGTGAACTTGTCACTCCTCCTCCGTCAAAACGATCAAGGCTTGACTCAAGCTCGGCCCAGAAGCCTATACTTAGTTCACAACTCGACATAGACGAAGACCCTTTCCCAGATGCATCGCCAACTCGAAGATTGGGGCCAACTCGTAACCCCCCTACTCCAAGTCGAAACCTGAAGACAGAAGATCTCAAACCTCAGACCAAACCAAACACGGATCCCATAACGATTGACTCGGATTCGGAATCCGACTCAGAACCTCCTAAGCCCATGACCGACCTGTCATCGAAGCCGGGAAGTAGCAGTATCGAACTTGCAGAGCGGACCTCTAAGCCTTCTAAGGACCCAAGCCCACCAGCAGTGGAGGAGGATGAGTTCGCAGAGTACATTCGAAAAGCCGAAGAGAAACGCGCCCGCCAACAGGCCCTTCAGGCTAACAAGTCCGAGGAGCAGTCCAAAGAGGCCTTCAACATTTTCATTACCAGCACGATTCCTCATACTGTACCCCTGCAAGTGAGGTTTTTATTTAACAAACCTCTTCGCATAGCTCGAGATGCTTGGGTTAAACACCAAATGAGTAAAGGTGTTTCCATACAAGCGGACGATGTGACTCTCACCTGGAACAACAAGAAAGTATACAACACTTCCACCCTGATTGGCCTGGGCATTCGCCCGATTGGCAATGGACGTGCTGTGAGCGACGGTCAAGGGTCCGCGGGCTTCAGAGAGAACATGTCTTCGATAAACGTGCAAGCCTGGACTCCGGAACTCTTTCAGAAGATGGAGCAGGAGCAGGAACTCCAGCGGAAGCGTGACGCTGGTGAACTTTCTGGCGAGGAAGAGGAGAAGCCGGCCGAGAGAATCAGGTTCGTGATCATGCTCAAAGGACGGGATGTTGAACCGCTGGCTTGCAAAATTCTACCAGAGACAACTGTGGAAACGCTCATCTCCTACTTCCGTCAACAGCGCAACGTGGGTTCAGATAAGCAGGTATCTCTTTGGTGGGACGGTGAGCGGCTTGAAGAGCACGTGGAGATGCAGGACGCCGAGATCGAGGCCCAAGACACAATCGAAGTGCATATTGATTAAAGCGCGCTCAGTCGTAGCACGACTTTTGGCATGGTAGGTTAATGCAGGTGGAAGCGGATGACGGCGCTGAAGGATATGACATGATACCCAGGGAAACCCCTCTTGAGAATTAGCTATAATGAAATCAGCGCGCAATTGTTGTTGCTCTTTCATTACTCATTCGTTACGCTTCGATAATCAGATTAATATTCGAATCTGGCGCATCTCTTGCCGCCTCTATGTGATTGACCTTGGCTGTCCAGCTGCAAGGCTCTTCTTCCATATAACGCCTCTATTCAACCAAGCCGAACCGGGCACCCGCTGCCTCGGTGTTGACAAAACCTTGGTCCCAAATAATGCAAGTCTGTCCTTTGATAGTAGTATAAGTCATTCGCTGCCTGTGTTGTTGGTCCCAGAGACCGCAGCTTGATATCTAGTATCTGGTATCAGCCAACCCCATACTCCATGAATGCTAAAGAATACAGATGATAACATCGGCTATCTGCACATTTCTGTTCCCTCTAAATACTGTCGTGCTGATTCTGGTCTTAATCGATCAGATGTCGGGTGTTGTTAGGGTACGATCGTGGAGAAATGGTACCCTTCATTTTTGTGGTCGGAGTGGAAGGATAACTAGTTCCCCGTTGACGGACCTTCTCATCCAGATCCTTGGTGTCAGTCAACATCTCTTTATGCGGCGTAGTCGTGGGACGTTGAGAGGGCAAAGGATGGCGATTTTTCCCTTTGCCAGTTACAACCCGCTTCGTCTGAGGGATTGGCGCAGATCCGTCGGCCTTCTCTTGGCTGATGATATTTTTAGTTGCCTTGAAACTTTTAAGTTGCGCCTCCTTGTGTCCGCCTGTGGCCTTTCTCTTGCGCCCGTTTTGTTTAGAGGACCCGCGTTGTTTCGAGAGTTGTACAGGCTGGTCTGTGGTAACCTTGCCCTCGAAAGATATCGTGGTCTGCATCGTCTTCGCCGGGGTTTTGATCGCTGATATTCTGGGGCTTGCATGGGGCGTTGGTATGCCTTGCACCTGCTTGACCTGCTTCGATTTGGCTGTGCCTTGCTCTTCAGAATGAGGTGAGACAGAGTTGACCGGAATTTCAACAAAGAAGTTAAGGTGTTTGCGATCCTCTTGGCTCTTGGAGAAGTCTTCCTCAGACACCTCATAATCCTGCCCAAGGGTGATATTCCAGGGAGGAAGTGCTGCAGATCGAGCCACATCATCGCACTTTGATCGTACTACAATGTCCCAGCAATTTTTTAGATCGACGCCTTTGGGTTCATCGTCCACATTAATCCAAATAGCAGTACCGTTCTTTCGTCCTCGTGTGACTTGGCACATCTCCCTCACTAGTCTGCGAGTTCCAGGAACCTTGAGTGTCGTTCCAACCACCAATACAGCATCAGGGCGGGCCTTAAGATCAGCGCTTGAAACATTCCCGATAGCATCCTCGTCTGGGTTGTACTCATTGTAGAGCACAAATCGTGGTCGTAGTCTGCCGATGCCATGGCTTCGCTTCCCAGCATATGCGGTCCGAACTTTGTCAAGATATGTACATGCTGGACAAAGTGGAGCCTCTGGGCCGTCAAAAACCTCGCCGTCGAATTCCTGGATATTGTTGCATTTGGTGCAGACCATTTTCTGGAGCCCACCGTGCAACTGGATTGTAACTGGCCAGGGGCCTTTGGGATTAAGAGGAACCTCGGTGGCCAGAGGCTTTAGTTGGGTATCAAGGCAGTCGATGTTTTGCGAATAGAGGCGTAATAAGCGGCCTTCTTGAGCCAGTGATGCTAATAGTTCATGAAAAGGTGTAGGTGTTGCGGCTTTCGTCATTGTGGCCATTTCTCTAACCATTGCATGGAAAGACTGAGTTGTGGAATCGTGTTTGTAAACTGAAGCATCGAACAGATGCTTACCAGAGCCCTTGAGGTTATGCTGAGTTTTGACGGTCGCAAATAAGCCAGTGGATGAGCGGAAGTCGGGAATTCCTGCTGAAACTGAAATTCCAGCACCAGCAACGACAACGATCTTCTTTTTCTTGCGCAATGTGTCAATGAGCCTTTTCAACTGGCCACGATCCTCGGCAGTGAGTTCATCTTCGGGCTTCATCAAATCTAGGTACTCGGTAGTACGTTCTTTCGGGGGAGATATACGACGCTTTTTGGCTGGCGGTGGACCTGAGGTGGAATCATCGAGTGGTTTGGCGATGATTTCATCTTCGGATGGAAGGTCACACGTCTTGTCTGGAGAGTGCGGGCCCGATGCAGTCGTTGATGGAGATGGATAGCGCTTCGTGGGGTCGGGCATATCAGGTGACGAAGGCAATGATGGTGTTCTGGAGAGGTTGGAGAGTGGTGACGAGAGTGTTGAGTTTTCTCCGTCAGGGACGAAAGATAGAGGGCTCGAGGGACTCATTTTGCTCCTATTGTTGGGCACCTTAAGCTATCTATCGTGCGGTAAGAGTCGAGGAGCACCTCCAAACGAAGGGTGAAGTTTTCCGGGAGGAAGGGAGGGAAAGGCGTGTGTTTGCTCCAATTCTACCTCATTGCGCAAAAGATAGAAGGAGAAGTAGCCGGTTGCTTGTCTTTGCCCGCAGTCGAGTCGGGATGAAAGAGCGCAGAGAAAGTGCAGATCTAAGTCCAGTGGAAGCAGTCGATACTCAGTTTTTGATTAAGAAAAGAACCGTAGCCGGTCCTGGTTTGGGCAGGAAAACACAAGTGAACCAGGGAAAGAGCAAAAGCGAGAGAAAATGTTCAATGCTGAGTGTGATTTGAGTACTCAGGTTCGAGTTGAAGGAGGCAAAACAGAACAAGGCAAAGCAAATCAAAGCCTAAACCGGGGGAAATGACGGAAGAGTTGTAGTTGCAGAATCGCACCTCAGACCCAGAAAGCGGGTTTCGGGGGGGAAGGGAGTACCGCCTTAGCGTGTAGCAGCGGCTGCAATGCCCTTGTCTCTTTAGTTTCTGCTACAGATGCAGGAGGAGCAACACAACACAAAGTACCTACTCTACTGCACCTTCGTAACGTACTCCTGTACTGTTTCTACCTTATGCCAGGGCCCTCGATTCTCGACTAGCGCTGAAGCCACGGCCACCACTAATATCAGAAGCTTAGGAGAAAAGTGCGCACCCGCACAGCCAGATTGGATGACGGACGGAGTTTGGCGGGTGATCCTGGTTTTCGATCGACAAATGGAGTCAAGAGAAACTTTGAAGAAGCCGGCCGGCCTTTATCAACCTCAATCAAGATGGGTCAAGTACCTATATAAGAACTTGTAGTGTGTTCGAGATTGGTTTGTTGATGTTCACCTACTCTACTGAACAATCAAGAGCAATTAATTAAGTGTGTTCATGGGTCTGAAGAGCGGTGACATCAGCTTAGGCTGTGATCTTATGCTCTGCCCTGTCTTGTCGTGGCAATGCCATTTAACGCTGACCCTTGAAGGTGCCAGCTGGTGTGTGGATCGTGATAGGCTGAAGTATTCTGCAGGCACACGCAACCTGCATGAAAGGCAGCGTGTTAGAGCCAATGGTAACTTAATTGCCGAGAAACGAATGCTAAGGTACATAAGGTAGCTTAGACCTCGAGATTTCCGGGTTCGATGGGTAGGAACCATTTTCAAATACTGAGGTATTATCTGTATTTATTAAGTCTGGCAGACTTAGGCCACACACCAAAATACGACACCACCCCTATCCTCACATTGCCCTTACCGAGGGGCTGGTATGATGATTCACTTTAGCTTATTTTGGACTGCATGCAGTGAGTGAGTGTGGGGGCTAAATAATGTCCAAATAGTAGCCCCAACTCGCATTTGGGTCAGGCAATCATTTTCTCTCTCCTGGCATCCAACACATCATAACACTCACTGATCGTGAATTTACTGGCTTCTCTATACTCCTTATACACGTACCTCTTTAGCTCCCACGCAGGTTTAATTGATTCGTTTTAGAGTGGTTTCCGAAATCGGCTAACGCATTTCTCTATATGCATGTAATTTGCGCCACTGCCTGCCACTTATGTTAAAATTGACCGCCATGTGCGAATCCGATTATTTGTGACGCAGAAAGCGACTTTCTCACGAAGCGGTTTCAATCGCTGTATTCACTAATATCTCTGACTGCGAATCTATAAAAGTTAAATCCATATATTTCTCCATCACAAGGTCTCGAGTTGGTTCCTGGGGTTTTCGCTTATGATGTGATGCTATCCAACGAAATATGCTATACACTCTCCATATAAGCCAGTCATAAGCGCATCGGTATCTCGTACCTCGTGATTCACTCATAAAGAGGAAATTCTTTCGAGCTTAAGCTCGGCTTGAGAGTTTGTATGATGAATTGTTTCGATATAGTTTTCATCGGGTAACCAGTTTGCCCGAAATCGTGTGTAGCTGACCAAATGAAGGGCAGCATGCATCCAATATGAGCAACTAAAGCAAACAGTAAATGGATATGTTTAGGGCATTGGTGTTTCCAGTGCAAACAAATCAAATGACAACAAGAGATGCCAAATTGAGCTAATTGTAGGCCCTAAACTTAGGCAACGTTGCCTCAATTCCTTTTATGAATTAGGATTGAGGTCCCGGTGGAAGTTTTATTGCCACAATTCAATCCTTGGTCGGTTGCTAGAGGGACCGTTCACTTTCATGGGCCCTGACCCATACCTACCTAAACCCCACTAACTTCCATAAGTGGAGATGGCACGTTTCCGCGCGGAAGTACTAGGCGCCATAAGCGCGATATCCTGGTTTCAACTTAGCACGTACCAGTATAAGTCAGCGACCTCGGTAACCAAGGTAGGTACCTTAAATATAGATCATATGTCACGATGCTCCACATCAATGCCAAATCTTACAAGCAGAGATTCAGTTTAATGCCAAACAAGCAAAAACAATATAGCACATTAACGTACAATTCATCTCATCTTAGTTAGATCCCTCAATTGACTCATCAGGTCGAGGCAATCGTGCCGCTCGGACGGGAGTACCAGCCACATCGATCGTCTTTTTCTCCCGCTCACTTCTTGTTCGGTTGATCAGCTCCATGCCGAGAATACCGCTCAAAATTCCGCACAAATGCGATGCGATGTCAATCTTCAACTTGACCGTCTTACCAAAGGCAGCAAGTTGAGGAACGCATATGAGCGCCAGGAAAATGATGCCCGGCACACCGTCTTGGGGTAGCCCAAAGAATCTGTAGCCATCAAGACGATGCTCCCAGAAGTACGCGGCGCAAACACCCAGCGTTGCTGCCGAGGCGCCCAAAGTTGTAACGCCTAGCATGCCTCGCATAGCATATGTAGCCACACTGCCCACAAAGCCGACCGCACCGCAGCCCACGTAGAGGGTAAGCAAATTGGCTCGGCCAATATCCTCATGTAGTGCGGATCCAACGAGAAAGAGGGGAACCATGTTCATGAGCAGGTGGCTAAAATACTGGTGAGAGAAGGGTGCAGTGAACATGGAAACTGGCTTAACAGCACCGACAGCGATGATCATGTAGCGGTTAAGTAACCTCCACAGAGGAGGGGCCTTCCATGCTGCCCAGACAAGCACGTTGACAGCAACAATGGCTCCCAGTGTCGCATGTGCAGTAGAGATATCGGGAAAGACACGGTACCGGGGAGCAGGCTCTTCATAAACAGTGCTTACAGCAGCTAGGAAGCCAATGACGAGAGCAACGAGAGTAGCGGAGGGAAGAACCCGCTCCCACGTCTTGAGTTCTACGGGAGCTTCTAGATCAGACTGTGCCTTCTTATAGTATTCAGCAATCTTGGGGTTAGCGATCTGTCTCTCCGCTTTGTGGTCGAGATTGGCCAGAGTGCCAGAGTTTACCTCCCCTTTCGCCTCCGCTGCCTTTCGTGCTTCTGCCTCGAGGGCTTCCTTCGCCTTCCGCTTTGCGACATTCTGAGCCCGGAGTTCGTCAAGTTTGCTGTGGCCATAGACAGGGTCTGGTTTATAAACTGGAGCGGATGGCTCGGCAGTTGCAGTTTCGGCCTCGTCCTTGTTCTTGGAAGCTTGCTTCGGCTTCCTGGCTGCTTCCTTCTCCGCTTCAAGTTGTGCAAGCTCATCCTCAGCTCGGAGGCCCGCGTTCAGCACTTCATCAACCTTCACTGACTTTCGTAGGTACTCGAGGCCCTTGGCAATCTGACCCGTGGTGTATGAAGATGTATGGACCGAAAAGGCTGGGTCGTCGAGAGTCCCAGCAACCCGACGTCCGTGGAGGATTCGCAGCAGTTGGTTCGCTCTTTTCGGATTGATGCCCCTTCCGAACACTTTCACAACCTCTGAATCGCTTAGGTCCTTGCTTCCGAACTGAAGGCCGACCTGGTCTCGGTAGTCTCTCGGCAAGTCCTCATAGTTTCGGATCGTCTTATCGAAGAATATCGTTCGTCGGGTTTCGTACGACTTATTGATGTTCCTAAAAATGGTACTTCGACAACAAGTGGACGACAGTAGAAGGCCGCTTCGATTCCTTGACGCACAGCTTGAAATCCATCGGGTTGGCGCAAACGGCTGGGCCGCAGAGACTGATGCCTTTGATACTGCTCTTTGGAGAGCAGACCTTAGCAGCACCCTCGAAGAATTGGGGCAGGCGAGTAGACTCATTGTGAATGAATGATTGAATGCGCAAGATGCGCCCTAGAGAGCCACCGGCTCGAATAAAACCACAGCAGCCACGGCGAGGGGAACGGTCGATGGATTGATGGTGTCTCTTAGTGCATGAATTAATCTTGGACGCATGAGGCCGATAATTTTGGTTACAGCATGTCAAGGATCATCAATTCTAAGGTACGTACCGCCACTACACGGGACGTTTAGAAGCTTGGACCCCACCATTATTCAACTGCCCCGCGGATCTCTTGAAGCTCCCTACTTCAACTATTACATCCATATCATACACATCCCCAACTACGCCTCTTCACGCGGCCCTCGTCATATTTGATCATGTCTTCCACGTCCACATCCGCCGACACCACACCAATCGCCCCCGCACGGTTCGCCGCCGCCCTCAAGGACCTCTCGGTGGGCATGTTACACCTCAAAGTCCTTGAAATCCGCAACTCGATCGCCCATCTACAGTACTCCAACGACCAGCTCAAGCCATTTGCAGAGGGCACAGAGACCACACCGTCCGGTGAATCCTCGGGGCCCGACCAGGACTGCATCGATGCTATTCGTGAGAACGAACAAGTCATTGATCGCATGGCGGAGCGCATAGCTCTGATCCGTGCAGAGGTGGAAGAGCGTGGACTAGGCTGGACTGAATTCCAGAACCGGGATGAGACAACTAGTAAGAACGATGAAGACGCGGACGCTGTCAATGGAGATACTCAAGCTAGTACCGCGGCATCTGACAACGAGAATCGACACGATGCGTGGAACGATGGGACTTTTCAGACGGGGACAGTTCGAAACGGCGAGATGCAGGTGGATCGTCAGGCCGGTCGGCCAGAGGGTGGAAGTCTGAGCGACGAGCAGCTTCGCAGGGCACTGGAGGAACGAATGCGAGACTTAGGTACAGACGAAAATGAAGGAGGCATGCACCTTTGAGATTGGGAGGCGAAAGAAACATGAGGGAAAAACTACAGCACGGCCGGCGTTTGTGAGATGGAAGGAAACGACAGCATGATACCCGATACCTACAAGGCCGATAAGCATAATCGTTCAATCATTAAGAATAGTCAAAATCGGTTCGGCCTTCACTAGGCCACAGTTCACAGACAAAGAAGTAGGGTCTTTTTTTAAAAACCAATTTTGCTATTTTTCGATCTCAGCTGGTGTTCTGCTGAGGACTTCTGCTTTTAAGGCTGCGTAGTGAAGCCGCAGTGTTGTTTATACGTCATTCGACAGTTTGAAAGCACGTCTCGCCGCCGGCCTTTTGGTGCTTCAAAAACCAAGACAAAGAAAAGATAAATCATGTAACCTGCTCCAACGCCCAAGCGCTATGCCGCCCAATGCTAAACCAAAACCGGTCCCATATAAATGCTTATAAAACAAGAGAAACAACATGAGCTGAAACAATGTACTGGAGAAGACGGTGAAGATAACGATGCTAAAGGATACCAAGACATGTGAAACAGAGAAGAGACAAGACCGCAATGAGTTGGGTGGCAAGGGTGAAACGGTCTTGAAGAGGTAATGAGGACGTGGGGGTTGTCGTATCTTATGCGCTGTGGCTTGAGCGCTTGTTTCACGCGAATCCGACTCAGTCAGTGTCGTCACCAACAGGGGAGGCAGCACCTGAAAGCCTCTTAGATCGAGTGGACTTTTGTCGCTTGGATCGTTTTGAGGACATCCGGGTGGCAGTCGCGGACCTTGTGCTCATGATGGTCTCGAGCTTTGGTCGTTGCGCGGCATGTCCCGCACTCGAGGGTGTTCGGCGGGTTCCCAGATTCATAGCACTTTGCGAGAATGGAATGGGCGTGTCAGAATCTGAATCATCAGAAGAATCGTATCCCGGCGGTGCGGCAACCGGTCGCAGGCGTGTCTTTCGCTTGGCGAAGCCACTATCGAGCGAGTCGTCTGATGTGTCGAATGAAAGGCTTCGAGTTCGGTGGACAGAGAGAGACTGGCTGGTGCGGTTGAGGAAGAGGGATTCGATGAGTTCGGTTTCGGTAGGATTGCTGTTTTCCTTCTTCAGCTTCTCCATGACAAGCTTCTCGTGAACAAGTCGGCCAAGTTGCATATCGTCTCCAACCAATGTCCTGCCGCTCGATTTGCTCCCTGAGCTACCAGCCCGGCTAACAGGCACCTTGCCTTCCATGACCTTGGCTGGCGGCGGAGGCTGCAGCATCCATTGATGGGCATTTCGCGAAGGAATCTTGCTGCTGACGACGGGAGGGTGGTACTCGTTGATGGGAGGATTCTTCGGAAAGTAAAAGTCGTGCCGTTGCTGTTCTGTCACCTCCTTTTCGAGTCCAAGTGTAGACTCGATTAATCGACCGGCAGAATCTCGTGCTTTTGATATGGCGTCCTTGAACTTTTGGCCGCCCCATTGGCCCCATAGCTCCTCATCCTCTCGCTGATATCCATGTCGCCGGTTCCAATCGTCGGAGAAATTGTCGTCCTCCGCAATGACGGAATTGCTAGCGCCAAAGTTGATGCGGCTCCCTCCTTGATGTGTCTGCTCAGATACGCTGAATGCACTGCTCTCTCCGCCCTGACTTGTGAGGCCACGCTGACTAGAATTCTTGCTGGCAGATTTCTTTTGTGGTAAAGATGGCCCCATGCTAATTTCCTCTTGCCAATACGGGTTTGTACTAAACGGTGAGGGATGTTGGTATACATCAGGTTGCTCGCCCACTACCTTGGCCTTCTCCTCGCGCTCCTTCCGAGACTGTTCACGAACCTTTTGCCGATGTCGAACTTGGGCGCATGGTGTGCAGGCAAGAATATAGAAGACAGCGGATTGAATTGCGACGGGAAGAGACATGTTGGTGGCCGTCGCTTTGTATACAGTGTACCGGGCATAAGAGTCGCTTCGCTTGGCCGGCTTTCAACTGGGATGATGCGTTTGAAACGACGAGCACGATTATATGAAGAGAACAATGGACAGAGGAAGACAATTGTTACACCAAAAGACACGAAGACATAAAGCAAGGGAGCGGAGAGAAAGGGGTCCAGCCCAAGAATGAGCAGATTGATAGTCGAAGCCGAAGAGGATGCCGATGCCGAAGGGTGGACAGCCGAATTGAGAAGGAAAACGAGTAAGGCTGAGAGCAAGAATTGGTGAGGTTGAGGAGGACTGTGGTGTAAATGAGATTGGACTTGGCGAGATAGATGGTGGCCGTTCTTTTTTTGGGCGCAAGAGGCGCTGCGCCTGTACTGACTAGGCCAACGCCAGCAGTGGCCCGAACGGTGCGCAAAGGGGAATAGAGCGCAACGTACGGAGTAGCGTAACACAATGGCCAAATGGCAAAGAATGTTGGTATGTAAAAGTAGAAACGCTTCGTCTTTGCTTGAAGGTGGCCGTAAAGCTGAAACCGAAGGGGCCGGTCGTTGGAGGTTAAGTTCGTAAGAGGCGTTCCTGAGCGACCGGAGACGTTTACTGTTTGGGGCTTATTGCTCTGGTGCTCTGCCGATCCCAGTGAGTGAGCGAGAGACAGACAGACAGACGCCAACTTGGCTAACGAGTCCCCCCTTGGAAAAGGACCCCTTTGGTCCTAAAAGTTGAAGGACAGGAATGTGAGAGAATGAAAACGAGAATGAGAACGCAATTCTGTCAACCAAAACCAGTGACAGCTGGCCCTGGGGCTCGTTCCCTTTCCCTTTGTCTCTCTGTTTTAGGGGAGTGATCGACCGACAACCAAGGGTATCGTGGGTGATAAAAGGGGCGCGCGACGACGTTTCACAGAGAGTTGCGGCGGGCACTAGACACTGTAGATAAAACGGGGTGGTCACTGGGTTTTTGTCTAGGTAGGTAGTAGGTAGGGGTTTGCACAGGGCACTCAATGGGCACAGATGAGAGTGCGGTTTAGTAAAGAGGCTGAGGTGGAAAACGGAATTGGTCGACCGTATAACGAGATAACGAGATATGAACGACCAGAGAGTAAAACACGGTCTGAGTGAGCCAGAGCTAGGAAGGAAGATTCCCCAATCTCATATATTTGTGGGTAACGCAGGGTTTATGACGACGACTGCTGCTGTCGCGGCCCGTCATGTCAGGTCCATACGGGATCGGATAATGAGTAGGTTGGTGGGAGGACAGGACAGGAGACGAGGGTTCTTTTAGGGTGGCGGCGGTGATGGACTAATGGACTAAAGAGGTGCTATAGTGACCAAGTCCTAGACCGACTATCCGTACAAACGAGGTACGATAATACGGACAGATACAGCGTCGACGACTAGTTGGAAATGGCGCAGGCTGGTCGTATGCAGATGAATAGATGAGGTAGGTATCCGTAGGTAGCCTGGATTAGCTGCAGAAGGCTACAGCTGCAGCACGCTACAGTTCTTTGCGGTAAAAGTCAAGGATTGGGTCGACGATAATGGGGGGGCAGGCTGGTAATTAAAGGTCCAGGGGAAATGGAGAGGAGTCGTATTGGCAGAGTCAGCCGAGCCAAGACGACAGCATACTACCAAACTATGCAACTCAACCAGGATCAGAAGAACATTGCCATGCACAGGACGGAGTAAGCCCAATCCATTGATCAAGGTCTTCGGGGTAAAGCCATTTACCATGTTGAATATCTAGTTGTTTCTGTTTCTGTTTCGGTATCAAGGAGACCCGGGGAGGGAGAGGCGCACCCCCCATCTCATCAAATACCACATGGATCACCGCCAAACGTGCAGGGGTCAAAGACACAAGAAACCTCCAGCATGTGCTCAAGTCCACCAATGATCCAGGTACCAAGAGTTGAAGTCTTCCTGTCCTCCTCTACTAATAGTCCCCCGCTTGGTCGGAGCTGGGTGGGGTACTAATGAACGAGCATGGGTACAGCATGGGCATGGATGGATCGAGCGAGCGGGTGCAGCGGCCTGGACCATCTGAGACTTCTTCAGTGCAGGGGGGTTGGGCTGTTGAAATGATTGGGGAATTCAGAGAGAGGAGTTGTTCTCGGCATCAGCATCTCTGGCTTGGATGGGTAATGTCTACGGAGTACCTATGTAACATATCAAGTTGAGGGCCGGTCCAGCAGACTGGGCAGAATTGCTTTACCACAAGCCCAATCAATCAATTCTTGCCGATGCTACCTCTGGTGCCATCATTGTCTATCGTAATCAGTCTATAAATGTCCCAATGCAACTTCCGGTCTCAGACGGGATCTCCCATTTGTTTGTTTTAGCTGATAACTTGAAGCAATGCACGAAACTCTCGGCCGCCAGCCAAGCCACCGTTGCGCGGTAAAAACAAACTACGCCATGTTCTAACTTTTACGCCGAGCAACGTATGTAGCACCGTACCGTAGGTTCGCAGATTTCAACGAGTCAAATTAATTCGTGACGTCTTTGGTGTTGGTTCTTGACCGCGAAATTCACATCAGTTCGAGGCTACCTAGTAGTTCTCTATGACTGGTCCACTCTCAGATAACAACAGCTCCTCTCACTACCTAGAGACTCAGTAATCCTTGTCAATGCCTACATACAGTGGTGTACTACGGATACTGGTACTGCACTAAACTAACAGCAGATCTGTGTATACGACGTCTTTGTGACAGTTATAAACTACTTGAGTAAGTACTAGGTAGTTCGATCATATAATTCAACGAAATGTACTCCGTAATTAATTGCCTTCCTTACGTTGCCCGATCCCGCCAAGTCAGGAAACGCCTGATAATGATAAGGTCTGCCACGTAAAATAACTCAAAATGTCTCCAAAGTTGCCGGTTCTTCCACCCGTGTTCTCTTGTCTTTCGTCATATGGCTTGCTTCCTCATCCCGCAGCTGCACCTCGTTCGTGCCCCCGCAACCCGCTTCCGTCTTCCGGCTCGGCCCCCTCATTATCTTCCTCTCTCTTCGGCCCAATTCTTGCGTTTTTCCCTCTCCACCCGGCTTGGCATCTCCGAACACGATCATGAGCAGACCTATCACGGCGCGAATCGATTCACACCCCAATTCTCTCACCATCTCACACACTGAACACCATGACATACAGGAATATCTTGCAGATACTAGATACACGTAGTATCTAATTCACATTATCCGCTAGCATATGTAAGATGCGACGGCCCAGGCCTGGCGTGCCCTATAAGTCGATACTAGTAGTCCCTGGTCATCCCAATGTACACCCGACAATGCAAGTATGTAGTCGTCTTCAAGATGCACGCTGCACGCCGCAACATATGTAATGACCATGCATGGCCGCATGAAGCGGTGAACAAAACAGAGCATTCGTGAAATCAGGAAAAGACATATTTGTGTTGAAGGGTGCCATTCTCAATGCCATTGGCTAGGGTGCCTAAGCTGGAGTTGATACAAACAAGCTATCAAACCTAGACTCGATCCCTTACCTCGAACTTCTCTTGTTCAAGAAGCGCCTTGCATTCCACGTTCCTCAGGGCACGACTACTCCATACCTACTAGACATGTTATGACCTGACTAGCTTGGGTAAGATTCAACACATGGATCCTAATAAATAAGTTCCTGAACTAGTTTCCCTTACCTCAACTTGCAACTCCCAGAGATCGCGGAGAGTTCAAGGGAACACGTGAACTTGACCCAATCTACCTTCATAGACACCACTTCAAGTACTTGAGTCGTAGCTAAATTATTAATGATGCTTCATTTGGCTTCTTATTTGGCCCGACAAACTGTCGCAAACAATCGATTCGACTATCAATACACTTCCCAATTTTCTTCCAAATACTGGCCTTGCATCATCCACCAATGCAGTCATTAACCGCAGGCTTTCTTTTTCCACGGCCGACATGAACCCTTGCTTTTTGTCCATGAATGTGAACTGCTTCCGTCGGTGTTTTCTTTCAATGGCTACCTTTGGAATGGCCAGCCTCGCCTCGTCGAAAATTTGACCATAAACCCTGAACTCCCAACCGCAAACACTTGTGCTGTCGCACTCCATCAACGTCTTGGCACGTGTTCGGACGGCACACTGCCCCTTGATCCAAATTATGGCAGAAATTCGTTGGTGGAAAATGAAATAGTCAAGTTACAGACAAGTGACAAGGAAAGTGTAATGGCATGCCTCAAGGACACGCAATGCATCCACCTGGGGCTGCTCTTCTTAAACATCCCATTCTTCTTCCTCCTCTTCTTCAGCAGCATCGCCCTTAGTAGTCAATGCCGAGAAAGATCCAAATGACTGAGAAGCCTGGGAAGCCTTGTTAGGCCCGGTGGGTTGCTTGGGCTGGACAGCGGGGCGGGCCGCAGCCTCGTCGCCAGATCCAACTGAAGTGGCATTCTTAGCACCCTTCTTAGACTTGGTCTTGACAGTGCTCCAGTCATCATCGTTCCGGAGGAGCTGGATCTGCTCCTCTTCAGAAGGTAGAGATTCCATCCACTTGCGGTCGGTACTCTTGGGGGCATTGACTGCAGAAGCGGGAGCTTCCTCGTATGTGTCGAGCGGCTGATGAAATCCATTCGTCTGGGCAGCCTCGGGGTCCTTGGGAGCTCCCTCCTTCCAAGCGGATGACTTGCCCTGGGCAGCAGTGAACTGGGAGCCGTCTTTAGCAGCGCGTCCCTCAGCAATGCGAGCGGCGCGGCGTTGCTTCTCCTCGAGGAGCTTTCGCTCCTTCTCGGATTCCTCACGGGCAGCCTTGGCCGCCTCGGCCTTCTTACGGTTCTGGCGCTGCTTCTTGGTCTCAACAGGAGCCTCCACCTTGGGGGTCTTTTTGTTCTGCTTTTTGGGCTCGGTGTCGGTCAGACGAAGAACTGTTGGGCGAGTAGGAGCGGTCTCGAGCATGTCGGAAACATCGCCTGCGACTGCGACTGCGGGACCGACCTCAGGTGAGGTTACAGGGGACTGATCATCATCGCCATCGGCACCAGTGGTAGATGAAGGAGCCGACTCCTTCTCCTCGGCGGCGCTGGCCACCTTGTTGGCGCGGGATTGTTTGACAGACTTCTCTCGCTGCTTACCAGCATCAGATTTGGCAGCAAACTTGGTGCCTTCCTTGGCCTTTGCCAATTGCCGGGCAAATTCGCGATTGTCGACATTGTCATCTTTGTCCTTCGCACTACCAGTCCAAGCACTGGTCTGTGATTCAACCTTGGGCTTCTTGGAAGCCTCCTGTGCCTCCGATGCAAAGGCCTCCTGGCGCTGCTTCTTCTTGCGGTCTTCCTTACGAGTCTCTGCCTGCGAGCTCTTGGCCGGCTTGATCTGAGCTCGTGGTTGGTTTCCAGCTCTCTGGCCTTGAGATAGTTGGTATAGAACGTAGGCAACGCCAAAGAGCAGGGCGTAGCCTGCAGTGGTGTAGAGATAGCCCATGTTATCCGCCGTGATATGGTTTGGTGTCGTAGTTGTAGGGGGTGTAAGGCTGAGCGAAGTTGCCTCGAGATTCGTTTCGAGCTTTGGGATGAAGATCGTGGTTCTATCCCAAGTTAAGCGAAACCGGCGTGGGAACTCGAGCACGTCTATCGGTTAACGACAGTTGGCTTATCGGTCTAACGAACCAAAGCGGGTGGAAGCAACGGCTGCGTACAAAAAGAAGTTGGGGACGAAGCGTGGTTGTGAGATCGAGCCAGGTAGGGGCAGCTAAGCTGTCGCAATTATAAGGCCAGGTTGTCCTAAGCTATGAGCCAACCAATCGCTGAGCCGTGAGAGTGTCGATAGTCGTGGGCGGAGAGTTAGGGGGTATAAAAGATAGGGAAAGTGAAAGGTTGATAATGTGAAAAGATGAGGAAAGGGGTGAGAAACGACGGAAACCGGTTCAGAAGATTGATGAGTCTGGCGCAATCACACAGAAGGAGAAGACACCAGGTGGCTTGAAGTTAGGTCAACCAGTCGTTTTTGGGCTACCTGAGGCGAGGAAGGGTCGCGGGATTGACTGAATTGGTTCCGACTGCAGGGGAGGTAGAGCGATGTTTGGACAGAAAGCACCCGACGCCAAGGCAGTGGGGAGCTTGGGGTTTCGGAGTCTGGAGTGGGGAGAAAAGGTAGCCTGTGGGCGGATTATGGTGACGGGGTACTTTGACTGGAGAGATTTGGATCGAAACTGCCCATGCAGCCACTGTACAGTACTTTTACGGAGAGGCGTTCAATACTACCTAGTCAGTAACTGGCTGTGCCTCAGGGGGTAGGAAAACAGCAAATCTTAAGATAGGGTGTCAAAATAAACTCAACAGAATCTGCTCTAAGTTAAGGCTATATTACCCAAGTCTTTTTGTCACTTAGAATCGAGGACCTGTGTTTTCTTTCCTCCCCTTGCTGTCTTACACGAAGTAAACAGGAGCAGATGGCTATATTTTTTGGGACATTTGTGATTTATCTGTCAAGTTTTGTTGAGAAAAGGCAGTCGGAGCGTGGACGTCGTCATTTGTTAAAAAAGGAGAATGTACGGAAGTCTATACATTGGATCCATCAGAGCTTGGATACGCTCCTTCCGACCAACTTCCTGCTTTGGCTGGCTGAAGTTGATGAGACGAAGACTACTAGGTACCTTACTTGGTACCTTGGATTGGCTCATTACCACCTCCAGTGAGGTTTATCACGAGGCATGGACTTTGCTAGATGATTCAACAGTGGATTACAGCATGCCCTTTTCCTAGTGTGTTGAAAAATAAATATCTGCGAAGGCCATTGTTGAAGTCGCTGTACGAGTTTCGAATACATACAATTGTTGTCACGTGTGTATATGGTCTGGGAGACTGCTCTTTAAAGATCAAGGGAAGCTTATGATTAATTAAGGATATCGGAATGTTTTTCATTGGTCTGGCATACGTGGCTGAGAGAACAAGTTAATCATGAGTCACTGACAATTGCTGGAGGGTACATCACGATTTCTTTCTGCTAGGTATCCCCGAAGCCTTGTACTCTTGCTTCGGAGTTATTTGATTGGCTGTCGGAGTGACTTTCTAGGTTGCACATGCTTCTGCCATCTGCAACTCAAATTGCACTACCCTGCGTCAGGCTCGGATCTCGCAATCATTCCAACTCTGACATCCACCTCTGTTAGAACGGCGTTTCCATGTACTATCGTGTAGGTGCGACAGGAACCCAACAGAATTAATGCCTATTCATATCTCCCTCGATTGAACAGCCAATAGCTCTTGTGAAAAGCTTATCTCAGCAACTAACATTACACCCCACCTGTCCACCTGCCCAAAACCGAAGGAGGGGAAACGCTCATCGGCATAAGTTAATATCTGTGAACAACTTTGATCCTCCTGTTTTCAACCTGCAATATTTCACCTTTAAGCTGCAAGTAAAGAATTCGATTCCTGGCCTACAGGGCTATGAGAATAAACCCAGGGCGGATTAGATTCCTCTGCAGTATACATTTATAAAGTTGTTGAACAACCTTGACCTCCTCATCTAAGTCGCCACTGGGTTTTCTGGACATATCCTCCAAATTCAAAAAATGGCTCCTAAGCAGAAGATCATTATCGATACCGATCCAGGTAACTGTCATGTGCTTTGAGGCTGGAGCACCAGAATTTTAACATTCCAAGGCGTCGATGATATCCTGGCCCTGCTTCTTGCACTCAGTGCCAAACCGGAGGAGCTTGAGGTTCTCATGGTGTCCGTCACATACGGCAATGTCCCCCTCCAAAGGTAAATACACTTATGAATTCTGTTCACTATCATGGGCCTACACTAAAGACCCCCTCAGCTGTCTCCGAAACGTTGTTTCTCTCTTCCACGTGCTTGGGAAAGAACTCGAGTGGAGGAAGTCCACTGGCAAACCCGAAGGCTTTGGAGCCATGAAGGCAAACAAGCCCATCGTGGCTGTTGGCCCTGACCACCCCCTCTGCGACGAGGAGCTGATGGCGGATTACTTCCGTAAGTTCAGTAGCTGCTCTGGTCATCAATTGGCCCCCCTTACTAATACGTGGATTCTGTAGACGGCATCGATGGCTTGCATAATGTTCATGAGGCTCATCCTGATTTGTCTCCCGCTGAAACCTGGAAAGGCATTTTCAGTGATGGCGCCAATGAAGCCGGAGACTATTCTCCTTTCTTCACGCCATCCAAGGCGCCCTCTCATCATGAGATTCTCCGCATCCTTAAAGAGAATCCGGTGGATACTGTCTCCATCCTTGCTGTTGGACCTCTTACCAATGTTGCCTTAGCAGCCGCAGAAGATCCCGAGACTTTCCTTCGTGTGAAGGAGCTTGTCGTCATGGGCGGTGCTGTAAATGTCGAGGGAAACTGTACTCCTGTGGCTGAATTCAACTGCTACGCCGATGCTGTAGCTGCTGCTCGGGTTTACGCACTCACATCCCCCAAACCGAGCTCCACGATGCCGACTATTCCCCAGGAGCTTTCAACTCTGAAAGCTTACCCAGACAGACTTTCCCGCCAACTTAAGCTCACACTTTGCCCCCTTGATATTACTACCCCTCACTTGATTGGCAAGAACTACTTCAAGGAGAACATCCAGGCTCACGTCGAAGCTGGAAGCCCCCTTGCTCGGTGGGTGTCACACTTTGTCACTAAATCCTTCAGCAAGATCGAGGATATGGAGGGGGATGAAAACGAGCCCGGTCTTTCGTTGCACGACCCCCTGACGGTATGGTATATGCTGACCCGAGATGATCCTAAGTGGAAGACACCCGAGAAACTGGAGGACATCCGTGTGGAAACCAGCGGTCAATGGACACATGGAATGCATGTCGTTGATCGTAGATTCAGAAAGAAGCCTGCCGAAGCCGCAGTCGCCCTTTCAGAAAACCCTAACGAGGACCCCCATATCTTGACTCTCGATGAGGTCCCTGGCGACGACCACGGTTGGCTGAGTGTTCTCAAGGGTAACCGCCTTAACCGTGTGATCGACTCTCCCGGACATGACATATTCAAGGAAGTGCTCATGCAGCGCATCTTTGGATAGAGTCCAGGTTGTCGATATTGCGTCAGCTTAAATAGTCAAATGAAGTATCTCCAATTGTTGAAAGCATATACCGTGGCGAAGGACAAGATGAATTGTCTAAACTCCCTGAACTCGAACGCCTTGTGAACCTATCGATGCCGTGTGAAAGAAGCTTCCCAAACCTCCAGCCGTGAATGCTGTACCCCAAACAGAATAACACGAGAGAAAATATCGCAGTACGGACCGCTTTCCGATGTTTCGAGTGTGTAGTCTATACGTGCTTTATACCGCCGATTGCTGAACCCTTGACTTCTGTCCAGTTGATGCTGTCGTCGAGCGCCTCATCTACGAGGCCGATTGAGCATACGTTGTCGCCACGGACGAGGTATAGACCTAAAGGCACTTGAGCGGAAGGCTCAGGATCGTCGGGCGTTCGGATAATTCGTTCTACAGCGTTGTTCAAGACCTAGGCAAATACCATAAGCGTTTGTACGGTCAAGACAAGTAGGAGGGCACTCACTAGATTAGTTGTTTGGTCGCATGCTGCCAGAGTTCCGACAAGAATACGCGAATCGGCTGTAACGATCAGGACTTTCTCTGTGGTCTGTATTAGCAAGCTTTTGAGGTTCCTTGGGCAGTAGAGCTTGGCAAGGATGTCTTACTGTTGAGATATCCACCGAGTGTAGCCATGACGTCCGAAACTCCTTAGTGATATCGTGCTTGGATTCCGAATGTGTTATTCAAGGATATTGGGTAGCTATAGAGGTCGAAGCGCGTTGAAGAGAATTACTGGACTTGTTCAGTGGGTATCAGTTGAAGCTGTTTCGACAGTCAATGTGGGTGACTGCGGTGGACTTTTTGGAGGAGCTTCCAGAGCATAGGCACTAGACCTAATCGGGACTGCTTCTACGACAAAAGTAGGTACGGCAAAGTTTGCGATGCTGGGTACTGGTGGTGCCTGGCTATGGGGTGCTTGTCACGGTTTTTAATGTTTGATGTTAGGCTGTGCATCTCTCTTTTAATATCCAATCTAACTTAGTCGATTTGAGCACCACTTTGCTTCCGAGGAACAAACATACCTTACCTACCTACTTTGGATTTCATGGAAGCAGCAACCTCTGTCATTCTGGATACCTAGGTACCTTAGGTATCCTTACCCTGGGAAGCCTTATAGAAAGCGACGAATACAAAAGTCGTAGGAAACCGCAACACAAGCAAGATCACAGATCAACGGCGCATGTAGTATTTAGTAGCGGGTAACACATGACACTCGATACTGAACAGCTAAGGTACCTATACCTACCTACCCCCTGTTACTCCGTACATTTGCTCGCATCGCAACACGCTACAAACGAGCAAGTCCACCTAAATGAGACCTGCCAATGATGGCATCCAACAACGATGTACTTTTTTTATACACAAGCAAGATGGATATCCAAGAGCACGGGAGCATCGTTCACCACTTGTGCCATGCCTTACCAATGCAGATAAGAACCGTGTTCGGGCAACATCTCTTGCGATAGCTTGTCGTTCTAGTGTGCACGAGGATCCGAAGCATCATGTACCGAATGTCCATTTATGTATTCTAGCGTCACGAAAAGTGTCTTCTTCACTACCCAGGACAAGCCCGAGCAAGCAATGAAAAACCGAGCCCATGTAGTGTTCGCGTCACCTGGAGGCAGTGTAATACCAGGGACACTGTGGGCAGAATCATGTGCAAGCACAGAGGAAACTGCCCGAAAGCCAAAAATAGGAATAATCACGATTGATGTCCTTAGACATCTTTCAGAGATTAAACTGAAAAGAACAGATACTACACTTGATCTAAGCCAAAAGGCAAAGAGAGCTAAAGAGAAAAGGAAAAGAAAAAAAGCGAAGCTTGACCGGGACGCGACGAGGTTTTATACAGCAGGCTAAAGGCGGTGAGTGGAGCTGATTGGCAGAATTTCTGGGTAAGCCTGAGGCTCTACGTTCAGTTTGTTTAGGTATTCAGTGTAGCGCAGGCAGCAAGCGAACACTTGGGTTGGGGACGAGAAATGACTGAGGCAGCTACGTGCACGGCAAGGTTGACAGAATCTTGAAATAATGATGGATTCAAACCTAGGTACCTGAGGTAAGGAAGAGAACTGGCAGTGGAGGTATTAGAAGCTCGGGGGTTCTTGGCATATCTGAAGGGTGCAGTACGAAATGTCCTGAAGGAATTTTATTTTATATTTACTTTTATCATAATAATAAAAAAAAAGAAGAAATGGACTGGCAACGAATTCGGTAGATAATGAAATATGTGGAATTTGGAAATTACAGAGATTCACGATAAACGGGCAAAGGGAAGCTGTGGACCGATTCCATCTGCCAACACCACCTGCGACCACTCGTGGTTCTTGATCCCTGGGACATATACAAGAGCACGCAATGATATACAGGAGATGCAAGTGCTCTTCTTAGTCACAAACACGAGGCAACATGCACGATTTCTTTTCAATTCTGTGCTCGAAATGGCATCGACTACCGCTATCTAACAACCTCCCACGAGATATATCCCCGATCATGGGCTAAAACTAAGTGCAGTAGCAGGCATGTCTACCACCTACATCCAAACGCCATATCCTAGGAGCATCCTCCCGAATGCTTACCTTCTCAACCAGATCCAGCCTTTATTATGCGTGAATACCCATCAATCTTCTCACGTAAGCGGGTGTTACTCACGAACTCATGGAAACCTATAACGCCTCTTTGTCCCGTACTCTACAAATAGTGCATTGTTGTATTGTGTTGCATACGAAACGCAACGCTGGTATCAATCTTCAACTAGTTCTCCCTCTTCATCTTCTGAGAGTTTAGCTCGTTTCTCCGCTCTGTCGCTCTGTTCCTCGCCATCGTCAGGCTCTCTTCGCTTGAGTGGTGACCTGGGAGGTCTTCCGTTCTCGTCATGCCGAGGCTGAGAACCCTCATCTCTCTCCGGATCTCGCCCTTCACCATCCTGAGGAGCGCCGTTGACTCTAGAGTTCACACCAGGGCTGCGACTCGCCCGGTCAACTTCCAAGGGGGTACCGGTCGTTGACGACAATGTGTCTGGTTGGCTCAATAGAGTATCACCGCGTTTTCTGGTGTTCTCGAGATGGAATGCTGGTGATGGCAGCGACGGGTTCTGCTTTCTAAGCGGATTCTCCGTGTAAAACTGGCGCATCACCTCGATAGCATGAGAACAAAGGACCTCGTCACCCTTGAGGAGCTTCCACCAGGGCTCGCCATTGATGTCTTCAATTTGTTGGTTCGCATATATGCTCGCAAAGAAGATGGCGCTGATGGCAACATCTCGAGGTCCTATCAACAGAGGGATCGAGGTAAGGCAAGCATCATTGCAAAAAGCCCAGGCCGCTTGTCGTAGATTCTTGTTATGAACTATTCCAAGCTGATCAAGCAACTTGAACAAGTGGTGGTAAGGGTTGTCAACCATCAGATCGAATGTGAGTTGCTCTAGCATGACCTCTTCGTATGTGAGAATACTGTCTCGCCATCGCCAGTACTCTTTGCTCTGCTCATCAATAATGAGTTTCGCGTTCTTTTGTGCAACTTTGGCTACGGCGATAATGATGTCCTTTGTCTTGCGGCAGTTCTCTTCGGTCTTATTGGCTAGAAAGAGGGCCGTTGCTGCGATGTTCTTGATTGGAGATGTTAGCATATAGAAAAGAATTGCATGTTCCTCAGTCAAGAACAGTCTTCCACAGCTCGAAAGAGATGTTGGAATTGTAAGATCGGGTGGGAGAACTCACGTAATGATGGATTCCACCCTTTTCTTGGACCATGTGGCAGCGCATGAAGAACCGATGGAAGAACACTCCAGCTACCCACAGCGTAATCTGAGGGAGATCCAACATGACGCCCGCCTGGTAGATGAAGTTGACGCCCTTGGCCCTGCGCATCCTCTCTTCCGCCGGCGAAAGACCCTCCACTATGCTAGGTGTACTTCGCACTTCGTCCGACGTAAAGTTCCATTGGTTAAGAACAGCTACTGGAGTTTGCGCACCGGAACGGGCTGGTGATTCTTGGGCTTGTCGGGCTTGGGGTCGGGGGGGAGATGTTCGTGTCGAGTGCTGCGGAGGAGTTGGAACTGCTGGAGGAACGGCATCACGACGCCGGGGAGATCGTGATCTCGAATCGCGCTCAGGTCGAGGGTTTGCGGGTAGGGTCGGGGGCTGATACCCTTCCCTGGGAGGCCTGTAGCGATCGATACTCGCCATGGCCGGTGGTCTTGAATCGGGATAACGATACTTGTAGCGCTGATAAGAGAATGGCCCCTAAGAGGGGGGTTGTGTGGGTATGAGAAAGGGGTACCAATGATTAAGGCACGTAGATGCGAAGTTGAAAGTGATGCGAAACCCAGGTTGGCTGGCACTGCAAGGAACCTGATCTAAGGAAGTTGAAGTTGGCGTTTGACAGCAGGGGCAATAAACTAGAACCAAATTTGGGTAGCGTTATCTAATCACAGCACAGGAGGGTGGACACATGATTCTCCAATGGGTGATGGTAACACCCAACTCAACGGATGAAACAATAGAAACTCCCCACTTTGGATGAATGGGAAAAGACCCATTTTTGGATGATTGTTGGACTATTGGTGCTTGCTTGCTTGTTCATTCTTTGGTTCTCATTTATTCTGGCTACCTATTATTATGAATTTTTGGGGTATCTCATAGTAGCTTTTGTTTGTCTTATTCTACTCAGATCTATTCTTCGTCAGTAATACCCTGACGTTAGACTCCCTCGCCATCATTGCGACCCCATAGTTTGACTGTGCGATCATGGCCTCCACTGACAATCCACTTGCCATCCCTGCTATAGTCGACGCTGGCAACTGGGCCTGTATGGCCGCTGAGCGTCTGCACTAGTGTCCAGTCGTCTGCCGAGAAGATCTTGACATTTCTATCAAAGCCGCTTGACACGAAGAAGGTGCCTGACTTTTTAGGTAGCTGTGCGCCCTTATCATCCACACCAGGTGGAACACCAGTGAGAGGGTCGTCGAGACCTTTGAACCAACGCATATCAGAGACAGCACTGGTGTGCGCACCAATACCGCCTGTCCTTTGCACCTTTCGAACATCCCAACACTTGATCCAGCCATCAGCTGAGCCAGATAGTACCCTGTGTCCATCAGAGCTCCAGTCCAGCGCATGGATGGGTTTTATGTGTCCGTCAAGATGTCCATCCAGGATCATGACGGTACGTCCGGAACGCAAGTCCCAGATTCTACCTATGCTGTCCAGACCAGCACTCGCAAGTAAGGATCCGTCAGTGTTAAAACTGACCGCGTAGACACCTCTTGAGTGACCTTCTTGGAGGAGAACCTCTGCGGTTGTTTCGACATCCCAGAGGCGCCACGAAGTATCCTCAGAAGCAGAGGCCAGATAACGTCCAGAGGGATGGAACTCGATACGACACACTCGCTGTGAATGCCCTTCAAGTGTGGACAGGGGAGTATCTTGGTTCAGAGACCATAAATGAATCGAGCCCTCAGCACCACCTGACGCAAGGTTGACGGCGTCAGGGGAAACGTTGTGTTCTGGCAAGGTAGATCCGGGAAACCAAGATAAGCCGCTAATCTTGTTGGTGTGACCGCGGAAGGTTGTCTTTTGGTTCAAGCTTGGTATTTCGACCAACTTGACTTGCCCACCCCAGTTGCCTACAGCGACCAACTCGCCGTTGGGAGATATGCGAGTCATGCTGACATGACGTTCGCCAACCGTCTGACTGCCCTGGAGCTCAAATGCTTGTAATCTCTCCTTGACTTGTTTGCGAAATTTGACTTGCGTGCGTAGAGGGATCGTAGATTCAGCTTTCTGAAATCGAACCCTCTTCTTGGCTCGCGGCAGAGAGTATTCAGCAAGCTTTAACCGCGCCTGTAGAAGCTCAGGCCCACCTCTTGAGTAGAACTCCTCCTCCTGTTCCTCCTCTTGATCCTGGTCTCCAGCCTCCTCCATGGTAATATCACCATTCTCCAACCCTGCCATCTCTGTCTGGATGGTAAGAAGTTCCCGTAATCGATCCCGACGATCAACAAGTGCCTCTCCGAATAGCGTGACTGGTTCACCCATCTCCCGAAGCTTTGCGCGGACTCGAGTATCATCGGTAGGGACTGCTATCGTTGCTGCTAGGCGTTTGCGATTGAATTGACTGAGGATTGCGGAAGCCTTTTCAGAAGGAACACCTGTTCCGCCCATTGGAATATCGTAGTCATGATCATCGGGGACATCTTCTAATGCGATTCCTTGAGGCTCGGCGTCCTCGACGTACGCCTGCCGTGATGGGTGCATCATCTTTGCTAGAGATGACCAAACGCAGGTCGATGATAGCTTCGCTTGTGCACGAGCAGTGACGAGTTTGACAATAGTTGTCGTTGTATATAAGTTTTTTTTTTACTTTTTCTTTTCGACAGTTGAAATTGAAGATATCGAATTTTGTCAATCGAGGGCTGATACTATGGATGCAGCCTTGCTGTTTGGCTCGCGCTCTTGGATTGGTAGATGTGAAATTTCCCAGACGCGACCCTGAAGCTTCATATTGTGTCGGCAGTTTATTTCCCCGGCGGCCGACGTGGGTCTACATTAATCTGGGAGATTTTTATGTCAAAAATGTAGTTAATAAATACCATAGCGGGAGAGGGGGGTTTTTCAACAGCTGTCAAAGGGAGGAAAGAGTGTCTACCTTATTTTATCACCCCTGACATTCTGTTATATTAGGCCAATATCATAATATTGATCAAAAATAACCACGACAGTCTTTTCTGTCTACCTATTAATATCCCAAAACACCCCTCTCCCGCGTAGGTAGGGAAATTCACTAATAAAAGACCTAACGACTTAATCGATCAAAAAGCGCCTGATTCGTATATCAAATGTTTTAATTTATCCTCCATAATATTCTGCTTTGAAAGATAGTTGGGATGTTAGGTTGAAAACTACTACGTAGCATTAATATGAGTAATCGTACTATGATTTCTCACCATGGGTGTTGACATCGGATTCCTCATCAATGTTTAACTGGGCCCTCAAGAATCACAAGCTAAAAAGCTTAACGGATACCAACCATTCGCTTTTTGTGGAATCGATCACCGCATGGCCCAGGCCTGTCAGATTATTGGTGATGTCAGTGTCTCAAGACTCTTGGTCGCCTTTCATGCCTTCTGATGCTGACATGAAGAACAGAATCTGGCAGACGAATGAGAGTGTGTCACGTTCAAGGTTTGTTCGCTGCCTCCTGTTGACAGCAAAAGGCCTTTGCGCAACAGCCACAAATTACACAAAAAGGGGCAAATACAATTATGGTTAATGCGACAATTTTTTGACTCTCAAGTCTCACGGTCCATGTCTTATGCTTCGACACGAACTAGTGAATTCCGGATTCCAGCAGCCAGGTTTGATGCAGTGCATCCCCTGAACTTTCGTGAGTTGTGTTAGCACCAGGGGTTATTTTCCATGGATGGATGTACTCCGTATAGTGATATCCAAGCTTGAGTGGTAGTTTGTAACGCCTGCTGACTAGGCACCCCCGAGCCTTTAATTCCTCCCCGCGTTCCAAGTGGACGCTCGGGCTACGAAAGACAGGGGGTTTTATTGAAGGCAGGCGACGGCCCAGCCGATACCAAGGCGGGCTGAATCATAACAGCCAATGCAAGTCCGCCTAAAAAAAGCCTAAAAAATCGCGGAGTTACAGCGCACCTGCTGAAATGGGCGCAGGGCTGTGGCCACCAAAAAATCCTTGTTTTATTTTTCTTACTTGATTTAATACTAGAAGGACCCGTTCTTTGTCCAGTCCCTCTCTCTTCTCTCCCTCACACCACACTTGGTGAACACCAGTTCAACATACCCACGACACCTATCCGCTGCCAAATGCATATAGCAAAGTCTGCCGTCTTCCGTACTTCTTTCTTCCGATACCAGATGCGTGTCGCGAACTTCTACGAGATCGAGCGTCACTTCGAATCACAGCCCCGCGCAGATCCGGAGCGCCGACGAGGATTCCCCTGAACAGCACGACTATCTGCACTTGTCCACTGTCTGAGCTGGGCGAGTGCTGTGTGGTGTCGTTATCAGAGCATAACCGTGCCGTTCCTAACTCCCCACATCCCAGACTACCACTTTAAATACCGCCCACCATGATAAGCCAGGCACCTGCCGCGGTCACTACCGTCCGCGGGTTCCAGACTACACCTGCTACTTCGGGCGACGAAGACTCCGACCACGGACACAGCGAGGCCCCTACTCCGCGGCGCAAGACTCCCGGCCGAAACCTCATGGTCAATGATGTTGTGAGCGCCAACTGCAGCCCTACCTTCCGCGCCCATCCCTCTCCCGCCATGTCGGGCATCGCCAAACTGCGCATGCAGATGGAGCCTCTGAGTCTTGATGGAGGGTCCCCATGCCACTCCATGAGTCGTTCTGGAAGTCAACAGGGTCTGGCGCTCGAGTTTAGAAAGCAAATGATCAGCCGTACGCACAGTCGAGAGGATGTTCGCAGCGAGGCTGGTAGCGAGATTTCAGACAGCTCTATTAGTTACGAGGTTAACCTCGAGCACGATTTTGCTAGCGAGAGTGTTCGGGAGCGTAGTGGATATCTCGAAACCCTAGAGGGCGGCCTTGCGCCAAACCGTAAGATGACGTCGGAGGACTTTGAACAGCTGCGATGTCTTGGCAAGGGTACCTATGGTACTGTATTGCTCGTCAAGCAACGCGCGACTGGGAGACTCTACGCCCAGAAGCAATTCAAAAAGGCCTCGCTTGTCGTCCACAAGAAGCTCGTTGAGCAGACCAAGACTGAGCGACAGATTCTTGAGTCCGTCAACAGACATCCATTTGTTGTCAAGCTGTTCTATGCCTTCCAAGACCAAGAGCAGCTATACCTCATTCTTGAATACGGACAGGGCGGTGAGCTCTTCACCCATCTCAACACCGAAAAGATGTTCTCCGAGGATGTGGCCGCATTCTACATGGCGGAGATGCTTCTAGCCATCTCACACCTTCACAACGATCTCGGCGTGGTCTACCGCGATCTCAAGCCGGAAAACTGCCTTTTAGATGCTGAAGGCCACCTCCTCCTGACTGACTTTGGTCTTTCCAAGGTCTCGATCGACCAGAATGAGAGCTGCAACTCGATGCTGGGAACTGTCGAGTACATGGCGCCCGAGGTGGTCCTTGGAAAGAAGTATGGAAAGGCAGTCGACTGGTGGTCGTTTGGAGCCCTTGGATATGACCTAATGACTGGAAATCCACCTTTCCGCGGCCAAAATCACGCCAAGATCCAAGACAACATCGTCAAGCAGAAGCTGGTTCTTCCTTATTTCCTGAGCCCTGATGCTAAAGACCTGCTCACCCGACTTCTTCGCAAGGACCCCAGCAAGCGTCTCGGTGCCGCGATGCCCAAGGATCTGGCGACGATGAAGAGTCACCGGTTCTTTCGCAAAATTGACTGGAAGAAGCTGGCGGAGCGCGAGCTTGAGCCACCAATCCAGCCCATGATCACGGATCCTGAGCTAGCCGAGAACTTCGCCCCAGAGTTTACGGAGCTGTCCATCAGCCCGGTGCTACCAAACAAGGAGGCCTGGCCTCGAAGTCTCCCTAAGGATGAGCTCTTTGGAGGATTTAGTTTTGTTGCATCTTCAAGCCTGCTGAATGAAGATCGATTTGCCGCTTTTGCCCACAGCTGATTGAGCGAGTAGTGTCAGAAGGAGAGGAATGGTGACTATAGAATACAAAGACAAGGGAAGGGGAGTTTATTGAGAGGCGGTATTGTTATTCAAGATGCATTCGTATTGATTGGTGCGGTTTTTTGCGTTACCTACAGAAAGAGCAGCTACAACAAAGACAGGGCCTCAACACCCGTTGGAAGGTACTGTAGTATCTGTTAAGTCAGTCGAATTGTAGGTTTCAATATAGTTTCTGTTAGTATGTATACTTGATCCTTACCATCGACTAGGGTGTTAATAACTGCCCGAAACGTGCAAACAGCCGGGGCCATAGACAAATAACGGATTGTGGCTATGAAACCTATGATTAGCCGAGGGCTGGGCTGACAGGCTGGTGGGTTTATTGGGTTGTAAGAGCACGAATGTGACTTCGTATTTGGATGAGGAACTTCCTAGGTAACGCAGTTGCGATGATTTGGTTGTCAGTCAAAGAGACGGGGAAATCGACGATGGAAGATCTTGATCTCACATAATCGGGGATAGCATGCAGAAGGGTGAGATTGAGACACTGGAGCAGGTTTGTCTAAGTACTGTACCTAGCTATATTGGTGCCTTACGCGTCGTCAACTAGGAGTAGGTAGGTAGTCATCGTGCTGGCTGGCTGGCTTCAAAGAGTCAGTTTATCGGAGGAATAAGGTAGGTAAGTTGCATCGATGGGTGACAACTACAACACACACCTACAAGCTTAAACGAATGCGTCACAGACTGAAGATCGGCTCGATCATTGCATCAGACCACGATAGCAGTGACAGACTGCATGAATAGGCATTGTCCAGTATGTGAAGTGGATGAGGGCTTAGACCCGACTTGGTCTGATCGTTAGAGGCATCTGCAACATGAAATGGAGGGCCGCGCAATCATCATGTACGAGGCGTAGACTATTGCATACCATCGACTGAGGCGATACTATCAGACTGCATCTACTTTTCTTGGCATCATCGACGAAGTTGCTTTGTGATGATCGAATAATCAAACCTCCAATGACCCCAGCACAAAAAGATTCAGGTCCATCGCCTTATTCGGAGAGAATTAGAGTAGAGAATAAGCTTTGGTCTGAAAGAGCTGACGTATTCACGAGGCTAAGAGAGAAAAGTATGTACATAATCATGCACGTACTTATCAGTCTTGGATGAGAGTTCCAGACCCTTGTAGCGTCGTGTTGCAAATTGGAATAATGTCATTGGGCTGAAGCTTGGCTACAATACCCTTTTTTGGGGTAGCCGTGGGCCTGGGGAAATGGGACAGAATTGTTTATGCGACCTCATCAAACAAAATACGATACTGCCAATAGTAGACTCTGACGTGGGCCTTTGAGGCTATTCACACGTTGAAACCTCGGTGCTCCACGTGGGATAACGCTGCTGCCGTGGGATGACTGTCTGTTGTCGGATTGATCAATCTACCCGAGAGAGAAGCATAATCAGATCTTTTACCAGATTCGGGCGCCTAGTCAAAGAAGAGAGTCTTCCCGACAGCCCAGATCTCACCTGCGGAGATATCCCTGTAGGGGTCGGCCGCCATTTCTTTCAGTCCTTGCAAGCTTGTCATCACAGCCCTTTTCAGTGATTGAGTCCTTGTCGTATGCACTGGCAGGCAGGCAGGGCATTCATTAGCAATTGAGCGCGTATTCTAACACCCAGAGGTTTACTGAAACAGAGAAGGCCTCTCCCTCTTGTTCGGATAACGGATAGAAAGGCACACGATCACACCTTTCCAACGGCGATAGTTTCAGCATCATGATGCCTCGACTGAAAGAAATGTGCCGTTAACCAATCGTTCCGGCGTCGTGACTGTGCCCTCAAACCCCTAAGCGGGCAAACTGCCGCCAGCTCGGCACTGGAACCCGCGATGGCTTAAGCCTATTTACTGGCGTGGATAGCATGCATAGCTCGCTGTTTGTGGCAGTGTGAGTGAAACCTTAATCGCTTTCATCTCATGCTTGGCAAGGATTAACCAGGGCGGATCCGACAAAAGAGCTGACGACAACATCGATCCCTTCCCTTGGGTCCAAGCCTTGGGCTCAAGGGATCCGTCCCTTTGAGCCAGACTAACTAATCGCGGCACTTGTAATGTCATCTGCCGGGTCCCTTTGGTAGTATTCGACTTCGTAAATCGTCCCGTACCACCGGCACCAGGCGTTGTATCGCACAACACTGCCGTGGCTTTGCGGCGCGTAGCGTCTGTAGGCCAGTGAACGATCGTCTCAATATAGGAATGCCCCCTGGTCTATCTCCAGTTGTGCTTTGTTTGTGCTTATTATATTTAGTACTTTCATTGTCCCCCTCATGTAAGCTTTCAATCTCCTCTCCCAGTAAAAATCATTCCCCGTCTCTTCACTTCATCTGTCTCTGCCTCTGTTTCGTTCCCAAGAATACCATGAAGTCAACTTTCAGCACATCATTAGCGGTGCTTTGTAAGTCGTTCCCGTCAACTCAGCGCACCACTCCCACCCAGCTAACAACTCTCCTTCAGCTGCCGCCGGCAGTGCAATTGCCATCACGTCTTCTTTCTGCCCGGACAATGGCGACGTCTGTTTCCGATGGGGTGTCCCTGAGGCTTCTGCAAGCGCGGGATCTGGCAGCTTTTACTTCCAGATCAAGGCACCAACATCCGCACAATGGGCAGGACTAGGCACTGGATCCCAAATGGCTGGGTCCGATATGTTCATCATTTACCAAGACGGCAACGGCAATGTCACCCTGAGCCCAAGGAGAGGTGTCGGAGAGGTCATGCCTCAGTATACGAAGCGAAGTGGACTCGAGCTCCTCGACGGTTCCGGAATCAAGGACAAGCAGATGATCGCCAACATTCGATGCAACAACTGTGTTGATCTTAGTCTCAAGGGAACGAGCTCGTGGATTGCAGCTTGGAGGAATGGAAATTCCCTGGATTCGACAAGCATGGAGGAGCGCATCTCTGAGCACGACAAGCATGTGGATTTCAGCGTTGACTTTGCCAAAGCCACAATGAGCTCCGACAGCAACCCATTCACTAGCAGCAACGAAAACACCAACTCGAATTCTGGTTCTAGCTCCGGCGGTGCCGTGACACAGAACGGAAGTGGTAGTAGCCCCAGCAAGACTGTTCTGCGTGCTCACGGTATCATCATGTCGATTGTCTTCATTGCTGGATATCCTCTGGGTGCAATCCTTATGCCCATGCTTGGAAAGTGGCTCATCCATGCGGGCTGGCAAGTTGTCATGCTGCTCCTCATGTGGGCTGGATTCGGCCTTGGATACGTATATGCTCGTGACGGTGGCTACGTAAGTTCTCCCCCTGGGATGCGTTCGCATCGAGTCCTGTCCATCAGTACTAACGTGAGACTTTTAGTGGGGAAAACAAGCTCACACAAGAATGGGCACTGCTGTTTGTGCCTTGATGACTCTGCAGCCTGTCCTTGGTTACATGCACCATCGGTACTTTGTGAGCCACCGCAAGCGAGGAGTTGTCAGCCATGTTCACATCTGGTTCGGCCGAGCCCTCATCATCATCGGTATTGTCAACGGAGGCCTTGGTCTTCAGCTTGCCAACTCATCCAATGCATACATCATCGCATACTCCGTCATTGCCGGTATCGCTGCCATCCTCTACCTGGCTGCTGCCTTTATTGGTGAGAGGCGAAGGAACGCTTCTCGTGCCAAGCAAATCTCTCCACAGATGTCCCAGGAGGAGGCACGATAAAGTGTCTCGTCAACCTAAAAGAGGAGTAATATGACGGAGCTGTAATGCTTAGAAGGTGTTTCTGGATTTCGGAACTCGTGAATTGTGATACCATATATTTTCGATCGGGACTGGATCTGATAAACGGCAAGATGTTTTAACTGCGATTTCAATCGTTGGATTTTTCTTCTTCTTCTTCTTCTTCTTCTTCTTCTTCTTTGTTACCCTGGAAATCCTTTTAACTTAGCATATGACATATCAATAAACTTGATGAAAGGATTAGATCAAACAATTTTGGTGACCATTGTGTTGTGCAACATGGTTAGCATGAACTTCGGAAGCTGTTGCTCCTTTGATATTCAATATGGCAAATTGCGACAACTGGAAGAGCTGAACGGAGTGTGGCAGTAAGCAAGACTCTACCAGTCCACAGTGGTTGGATATACCCTCTCGAACAAATTGAGCATTAAGATCCATACTGACTGATCTCCGTGTAAGTGAATAGCCTGAGCAGAGAGGGTCCGATGCAACATATATAGATCGATCCTAGCTAATCACACCTCTGGAAGGTCACGTGTCGATGATCCGTGAAGCTCCGGCAGACTATTCGAGCCTCAGGCATCAACTCCACGATAGCGAGGCCGAACCGCTCTAACCGGGGGCGAAGACGCATGGTCCAGTGCAACCTCTCACGATTTTTCCCCCAAAACCCTCAATCGACTTCGCCCTCGATCTCGCCCTCGCCCATCTCCCCCGGAGTTACCCCCTCAATTGAGCCATCACCAGCCATTCAAAATGCTCATTCAACTCTCCAGGGCTTCGGTAAGAACAAAAGTCAGGTCTAGGCGATGGAAAAATACTCATGGTTCTATAGCGCGCTCGCTCCGCTGTTGCGGCTGTTTCTCGTGTCGCCAGACGCAATGCCGTTCAGGTGAGGGGCTTCATTGCTCCCACTGTCTCCCGGAAAGGTAAGACTCTATCTACGCTGCTCTATGCTCCTCGGTCAATTCCTTTGTTTGTCGCGAATACATCATCTCGATTGTCTATTTCTCCCGGTCGGACCTGTCCTATACCCGAATCTGTACTCCACCTAAGCTCCGACGTCGCCAAACAACCAGCATCAAATAATAGATGTCAATCAGAGTTCGAATTACGGTTGGCTATGTGGTCTCGCATCTCTCATCAAATTTGGCAGGCCGTTACCCGATCAGCCCGAATATGATCTACCCGAATCCACGTTCACTTGCTGACATCATACCTTCACAGCCGACTTTGTCCAGGAGCTTTATCTCAAGGAGCTCAAGGCCTACAAGATCCCCGCCGTCAAGGAGTCCGATGCTGAGGGCAACGTCCAGACATTCAACATCCCCAAGACACCTGCCTCTCCAGAGGAAACCGACCTCGCCGGCAACCTGAAGGAGTACGAGAGCATGGCCGTTGAGATTGAGGGTCAGGACAGCTCTGCCCAGTCTGGTACCCCCGAGGTTGCCGACTGGCTTGAGGCCGAGGAGGAGGATGAGCCTCACCACTAAAGCGTTTTTCTCAACCTTTGGGAGCACATAGACTATCCCGACCGCAGCGCATTTTCGGGTATCATTTCTCACCACCCAGCGCCGCCGTTTCATGAGGGTAGCAAAAGAAGGGAGGCTGACACCAACTCACCCCCGAGAAGAAGAGCTGGAGTGATCAAGGAGAAAGAAGAAGCAGAAGCGAGTGGATTGGGGATAAGAACCCTGTGTACATTTTCCTAAAAAATCAACCTTTTTTTCGGTTGCCCGTAGGAACTAATTGCGAAATGCGAACAGCAAATGAAGTACAAGCAACTTGTTACAACGATCATTTGCAGGTGACTTTATACATTACATTGCATGTTAAACCTCGAAACCCTATGTCTTATCTCCTGATGATATACGATTAACCGTGCGTCTACCTCTCAGGCTCTCGACACGACGTTGCAGGGCATATGTGGATCAGCCTTGTACGCCTTCTGACATCAATGATGTATCCATGACTTCAACTTCCCTCGAATACTCTATATAATCTAATACATACCATACACCGTTCATCCCTCAAGCTATGCTGTACTAGCTCTTGGTTATCGACGTCAGGTGGCAATCAACGTCATCGACAACCACAAGTCCGAGAAGGCTGGTAGGCTTGGCTCGAACTCTCCATAGGCTACTTACTATATCCAACAAGGGCAAGTCTAGAATAAAACGAGAGAGACCGATTTCCCTTCCGGGTCCTTTCAAGAATAGCGGTGGCATTCTCATTTCATTACTCATGGCCCTCCTGTTACTGCTGGGAATCAAACTAAGGGAAAATGGCCCTCAATGGAGGGATCGGCCAACATAGACTTGATCCTCCTATTTTTGTGTCTCGTTCTCTTCTCTTCTCATTTTCCACAACCATAAAACGCCATCAGTTCCGTACAGCTCGACGATCAATGCAATGCAACACCAGCCGACCCCGATGCATATAATTCCACAAATTAGACATCCGTAACCCACATGCAAAACTGGGGAAGAAGAGGTGAGGTTTTTAAGTTTTGCGAAATATTACTTTTTGCTTTCTGTATGACACGTAGAGATAGATCAATCTCCAGCATGGTTGAAACGCCGTGGAGCTTGACTGGAATAATACTGTGCAGGAAAAAGGAGTTGCCGCATTATACGTCAAAGTGAGAACCACCCACCATGTGCTCATCATGTCCAGTCTTCACGATCCCGCTCATCCGGTTTGCCTTCCTGAGGTCAATGTCGTCGAGATTGTCCCAATCGTCGTTATCGCGGTTCCTGTGATGTTGTCCATCGTCCATATCTTCATCAACGAGTCCTGCTCTGTCTCGCATATGATCATCTAATGCGCTTTCGTCAACAAACGTGAAGCCTTGAAAGTTGGCCTGAACGGAAGGAGAAAGAGGGGTTGAAGCGGCATAGCCTCGGGCCAACGCAGCAGCACGTTCGTTTAGAGAGCCATTCTGATCCAGCGCGGTCGTGAATTCCGGATCGAAGTATGAGACGTCCGTCTCAGACTTCAATTTGGGTTTGAAAGGTGGAGTGATAAGCTTCTTGGAGAGAAGAGTCCAATCGACATCGGCGAAGAAGGGGTGTCTCTTCAGCTCCTCGGCGTCGTCGGTCGCACCTAGTCTGTGCTTGGGGTTTCTATTGAGGAGTCCCTTGACGAAATTCCGTCCTTCCTGAGACAGGGTATCTCGAGGAAACCTCACTTTGCCGAAAGCAATATTCTTATACATCTGCTGCGTATCTTCGGCATAGAATGGACTCCAGCCGCAGCACATCTCAAAGACCAAAACTCCAAGCGACCAGAAGTCCACCATCTTGGTGTAGCCAGATTCGTCTAGTAAAACCTCAGGCGCAAGGTATTCGGTTGTTCCACAGAAAGTATTGGTAGTGTCATTCTTTGTGAGATTGGCTTTGGAAAGACCAAAGTCACAAAGGGCGATATGTCCGTTAGCATCCAAGAGGATATTCTCAGGCTTCAGATCGCGGTATACAATGTCGTTATGATGAAGGTGCTGAATGGCCAAGATCAGTTCAGCGATGTAGAACTTGGCTCGCTTCTCGTCAAACCGACCCTCTTTCTGTAGATGCCAAAACAGCTCGCCTCCAGACATATAATCAGTAACGAGATAAAGTTCTGATGGTGTCTGGAAAGAGAACTTGAGACCAACGATAAAAGGGGAGTCGGACATGGCGGTTCGAACCAGGATATTTCGTTCTCCCACGGTATGGGCAACTTCCTTCTTTTGCACAATAACCTTCTTCTGCAGAACCTTCATGGCGTAAATGCGCTGAGTATCCTTCTTTCGCACTTGATACACCTGACCGAAAGTGCCCTTGCCGATGAGTTTCAGAATCTCGAAATCAGTGGGGCCAAATTGCTTCCTCTCTGCTCTGTGGTAGATGGCCTCGAGGAAGATCTCACCCGTTGGCGCATTTTCTGCCATGGTATCGGCATGGCCCTGCAGCTGGAACCAGCCCTGGACGGTGGCACCAGGATCCTTGCTGGCCTGAAAATCAACATGACCTAGAAATTCATCGCCCGTTGCTCCATGATCATAGACCGAGACATCAACCAGCATATCATAGTCCACAACGTCGCTAGCCAGTGTCAGTAACGGATCTCGGACACAAGTGTCCACATAAGGCAACTTACAACTCGGCTTCGGCATCCCATTTTGGGTTGGTGAATGTAAGCTGATTTCCGGATCGGTTACGGAACGAGCCGTAGTCATTGATGCTGGTGTTGCTGCTTTGCCTGCTCCTCATTGGGATAGCCAAGGGACGTCCAGAGTCACTACCTGATCGCTGGATAGGGATACCACCAGCGGCTGGAGGTGGCTCAACACTGAGGTTATCGTCCTCATCGATATGGTGGGGACCCCCAGAAATGAGCTCACTACGCTGGAAAACCACAACAACATAAGGGTCCCGACTCTTCCTAAGCCCGCGAGCCTCATTGATCTTGATTGTTAGCTTTCCCTTGGCGGCAGGCGCCTGGGCACCAGCAGAACTTCGTGGAGTCTGAGCACCGCTGGCTTCAGCACCGTCATGACTGGTCCTTCCGGAGGATAGGGCTCTATCGGAGCCAGATGGTCGAGCAGCCGACATTGCTCGAGTAGGAGTCGAGTTGCCGCTCTTGAACGTCATACGAGTTAGCTCCTTGAGTCCATTAAGAAAATGCCACTTGCCGGGGGCAGCAGCTGAACAGGCGCCTGAACTTGTACTGGGCTCAGGATGCGAAGAAATAATGGAGTCTTTGGTAGGTGCTGCGTTTTTGGAGGAGTCAAGTTCAGGTAGTGATGGGTCATTGGAAGTTTGGAAGTGGGAGGTGGTGAATGGTGAGGCTGTGGGTTTCTTGAATTGTGACTGTTGTGTAAAAGACTTTTGCTCGACCGTAGCCCTGCCATGCGCCCCTGAGTCTGCAGAAATCATGTCCTGGGAGATAGAACCCCCCGAAGACGAGGGCTGAGAAGTGGGTGGGGT
>JAAQRH010000598.1:0-79499 GCA_013186785.1 Fusarium pseudonygamai | reverse complement strand
TCAGGGCTCTCATACCTCGCGACAAAGTGCACCGACCTTCTACTATGGCCAGCCGACTATGTTTCAACCCATGTTCCATATCATTCTCTCCACTTGCTCAGTCCTTCTCTGCGATAGCTTGTAACCGGTCGTCAATCTCGTCCTCAGTCAATGTTCGGAATCCCGAGTAGGTTCCCTCTTCACCGTCAGGTCGAGGTCCACCTACGATACCGATCTCGATCTCTCCCTTCTTGAAATCCATGCTCAGAACTGTGCTCAGTGTTGTGATGGCTAGCTCAACAACCTCCTCCCAAGATCCCTCCGCATGCTCCTTGTTACGGAGCTTCTTCTCAAGGTGGTTCAGCGCCTCCTGTTGCTTCGGGCCTGCCGCAGTTCCCTTGTAACCGATGTAGTATCCAGCAGGGTCGCACTTGAACAGCTGGGGGCCATATTCGGAGTCGAGCGAAATCAGAGTGGTCGCAACGCCGTAAGGTCGCATGTAAGCCTGCGGTAGGGTCAGTATATGATTGGTCACAATTTTGAGGATGAGAATATGCTTACTCGTTGAGTGTAGACTTGGCTGATGTTGGCAAGACGCTTGGCTAGTGCATCAGCTGGCATCTCATACCCATACTTGTATCGAAATTCTGCTGCTTCGCCCTGGGCCCTTTGGGCGAAAGCCCGGGCATCTGCGATGGATCCTGTGATGACGCAGCCGACTGAGGGAGAGAGCTGGAAGATGTGGGTGACAGAGGCGGGGTCCATAAGCTTGTCCTATCGTCTTCATCAGTGCTGATCATGAGATTGCCCAACATTATCAACATACGGGGACCTTCTTCTGAGACAGAACAACGGCACAGTCCTTGCCTCTCACACCGACGGACATGATGTTGGCAGCCGTAATCGCCTTGAAGGCATACTCTGCATTCATGTCAGTCCTGAATCATGTATCCATCAACGTCATCGGCCAAGGAAATCGTAGGGTTCGGGGCTCTTGACGCCTGGGATTCGCATACCAACTTGGTACAGCCGACCATTGTCAGCGAAGATGGTAATGTGTCGATCGTATGCGCCGGCTGTTCGTTGTGTGTTAGCAAGGATGTCATAGACTGTATTGATGCAGCATAACATACCCGACATTGTGGAGGATTTGTGTATTTGACAGTTCAGAATCGGGTAGATTTAGGGAACGAAGCTCAAGAAGAACTTGTTAAGTTCTCAATGAGGCGAGTTTGGGATGTTGATTAACGTTGCGGAGGTTGAGGGGAGCTCTTGTGGGTTGAGATAGTCGACGCGTTAGCAGGAGCTTGCCTAGAGCACAGTGAGGCAACGGAGCTCAATGGGAAGGCTGAGTTGATGCCTCGCTGGCATTAGGTAATCCTCAGGCAGAATGTGGTAGGTGGCAGGGTGACACAAAAGAGAGACACTATGATGTCTTCCCATCAGAGAAGCCTGGAATATGTTGGTCTGCTAAAAGCCATTAGATTCTCCCAAACTATATAACAGGCTGTATAAAGCTAGAAATATCTAACATTTTGTCCCTACAGAGAGGCCTGAGATGATAAAGTGATCGATCAGTCTCTGAAGCTCTTTCCATATAATATTGTCGCCCAAGCTCTCCATATTTCTTATCTTATCGTATCTCTAGATCCACTCATGATGATCCTCAGAAAAAAGTTGCTTGACAACCAACCTAGGAGATCCGGCCCGCAACAACACGACATTGCATATCGGCCTTGCACTTGCACTGCGCTAAAGGAACTTGCAGAATTGACAACTCAGAGTACCCCTTTAGACTTTACGCTGCTGTTATTGGTCCTTTGAAAGTCAACAGAGAATCCACCGCTCACCCAGCAGCTAGAAGAAAATTCAAGGACCCTGGCGACTACAGCAAATCTGAGGAGGTTGAAGAAAACACAAATCTCTGAATCTCAACTTTCTGAGAGTCGAAGTCCGTTCAAGTTCTGGTTGCTGTTTTTCGGTCCTCCCCAAAACCAACTGTACAAACATTATCTCACAATGTCTGGTCAAACTCCCGCTTGGAAGAAATTGGGCTTGAAGCTCAAGCAGCCATCGGATGCATCTGAGCCCAGCTTTGGGCACCCATCCAGCAGTGCAAGCACAAGCATCCAGTCAAGTACAAAGAGAAAATACAACGCCCCGCCACCTTCCAATTCCTCCCAGGTTGCTAAGCGACCACGTCAGGATGAAACCACAACAACTTGGAATGCACCAGGACAGTTAAAGAGGCAGAAGTCAGTCACCTTTGCCGATGCACCATCCAACAACCACTCTGCCAGGACACCATCAAGGCCCATTAAACAGAGCAAGGCCAAGAGCAAAGGCCCCGCAAAGAAACCTCAGCCCCAGGTCCCTACTGATCTCAAGCCTGCGCTTGAATACTTGAGACTCTGGAAGACGGCTCGCGATAGCTGGAAGTTCAACAAAAACCACCAATCAAACCTGATCAAGCACGTTTTCGATGCCGATGGAATCCCCGCCTCTGACATTGAAACCTTCTACGACTACATCCAAGACTTGAAGGGCTTTGTGAGGATGCGACTGCTGGAGAATGCTCGCGAGGTTAGGGATAAGGACCAATCGGATGGAGCAAAGGTGTTCCCGGAGGGAACCAAAGACCTTGAGGCTAATCAACAACGATATGAGGAGGTCCTTGCTAAAATTCTTGAAAACCACCCAGTGGGAACTAAGAGAAAGGGCTTCACCGAGGTTGATTACCTCTCGGACTCAGAAGAAGAGGATGTCATCATTCGCCGACTTGTGAAGCGCATGAGAGCTGAGCTTGTCATTTATGAACTTTCCGATAGCGAAGACACTGAGGCCAGCATCGCATCATCACAGACCATCACTGCAAGCGATAATAACGTCACATCAACTACAGATGCAGAGAAGACTGTGAAGATCGCCGACGGCGTTCCCGGAAAACGTCGACGAAAGCTTCGTGTGAATGTCGAAGACAGCGAATCCAGCAGTTCCGAGTCAGACTCGGACTCTGATTCAGATAGTGACTCCGACACCAGCAGCAGCGGGAGCTCGTCATCGTCTGAGGATGAATCCGAGAATGAGGCCCCGGCCCGAGCTTATCGACAGCCCGGTGAGGAAGATTCGAGCGATTCCTCGTCTTCTTCAGATGAGTCAAGCTCTGGCGACAGTTCGAGTGAGGATGATTCAGACTCTGAGTGAGGATTATGATACCCGTCTTTGATGACACAGGATTAGGACGAAGGTGGAGCCGGATAGACTGTAAAACCATGTTCGCAGACTCATTTTATCGACATACCTACGCATTATGTTATTGGCATACTTATCTGTGGACGAAAAAGGGGCTCTGATGAGCGTTGCAATAGTATATTTTATTTAAAGATTATTGTATTCATTTAAGCATACAACTTGGTGAACCCCTCGTTTGGAGGTTGAAGCCAATTCTTATCATCATAGTCCCTGTCTTGTCCTTCAATGATATGGAACGTGTAAATAATTCGTCCCTTCTGACTGGTATTCCTCTCGCTCTTATGTAAGAGGTTGCCGTGAATGAGTACTAGATCGCCAGCCTTGACTTCTCCAGGGACATACTCATGTGGTCCGTCTGGCGCTGCTTGTCCATCGCCTGCTGCTGCAGGGAACTTTGGACCATCATTATCCACCATCTCTGTACCAACATTGCCTGCCTTGCGAACGAGTCTTTTCTCAATGGGTGCCCAGAGATGTGAACCGGGCAGGAAACTTAGACATCCATTCTCGAGCGTGGCATCCTCAAGTGCGTACCAGAAACCAACAGCCGATGGCGGGTTGGTGTACAAGAAAGTGCTATCCTGGTGGATGTTAGTCAGTCATAAGACAGCATCAGCTTCACATACTTGGTGCGGAGGGACAGCGCCTCCTATTTCTGGTTGCTTGCAGATAACCATGCTCTGTAGACACCGAGGGTCCTTGAAGCCAAGGCTACGTGCCACAGCAGGTGGGCTGACCTTACTCGTATCGTGGTCCAGAAGACGAGCAAACGGAGGGGATAGAGCGTGCAAATAATGCCCGATTTTGTTGACAGCACGAGCCTTGGGTTTGGTGAGTTTTCCATCATCGTCAAAGGCGTCTTCCTCGAAGAAGAACCGGATCTTGTCGCCTGAAGTCAGGAAGTAGTCGTCACCAACATGGTCACGTTTCTCGCCAGTCGAGAAACGAGTGAGGGGGTGATCATCTAGGGAGAAATTTTCGAGAAGATTGTGAGTTTCGTCGAGTAGAGATTTGACAGTTGAGCTGGAGAGGGCGCCAGGTAGAACGAGGTAGCCATCGCGATTGAAGGTTTCCAGCTGATCTGGTGAGAGTCCTGGGGTGTCAGTAGTCATAGTGTCTTTGTTTTGAAGAGTTTAGTGTTTGGGTATAACTTGAGGTGATTTGTCTTTATCTGAACCGAGGTTGTATGAGATAAGTTCATGTTGATAAAGAGTCAAAGGTGGGGAGCAGCATACCCCGCCTGCATCACCACATGCCTCATACGGCTGTACTAACTACAATACACACAGCAGCTGTATCACTAAGAGAAGGATTGTAAGCTGACTTGTTTGTAGACTCTGACAGTTCGGGGTCAACTACTGACGGACGCAGTTACTTGTGATGATTATACGTCATGGTCCTAGTCACTTCAAATAGGCGAAATAATCTATCGATTTACTAAATCTACGTATTTCAAGGTAGCTACAGCAGAGCCCCTTGTATTAGTCTAGATCAGCACCTTGAAATATACGACATCCAACACCAGAGACTCTTTACTTAAAAAGAACACCTGTCCATGAGAATATCAGACGAGAAAAGACGAAACCAACAAACCCAAGCATTAGTTATTCTAGACTTCCTAAGCATCGAGAGGTTCCGACAAGAAATCGTATCCCTCCTCGGGGGGAAGAAGGTATGCGGAGAAAGTAATACCAGTGGCAGTCAGAAGACAAATAACTGCTGCGGTGGTGCTCAGATAGAACGACGTATCGAGCGACCATCCAGGAATATTAAACTGATCATCATGATCATAAAGATAAGCCTAGCATAGATTAGTTTGCATCCAAATACTTCCATAGCAGACCAACTCACCACAATAGAAATGGCCACAAATTCCATAACAGAAATAAAGGTCAGCATGCCAGCGGCAAAAGGCCATCCAGTCTCGCGCTTGTATTTCCCACCACACATGATGACAACAAAAGTCACCAAACCGCCCAAACATAACAGAGTAGCAAATGATGCTAGAAACCCAACCGTCCTCCACATGGAGCAGAAGTATCGTTCACCTCCTTGACAGAGATCTTTGGGAGGGAATGGTCGACAGTATGGATCATCCAGCGTTGAGCAGCTCTTGTGTAAGCCGATATGCCTCTCGACTATCTCGCCGGTGGCCGACGTAACAGAGTATGTTACCCAGTTGGGGAGCCATATCGGGATTACTATCATGACCGTCGCTATTGTTTGTCAACTTGAGATGAACTAGAACCGGTCGCATACGTCATTGCAGGCGCGTGCTGTGGACAGAAAGTCGGAAAACGTACCAGCTACAAAAGCCGCCAGGGCCGAAGTGTATACCGAGACTCGCGTCATGGTGTATATTGCAGTTTATTATCGAGTATAAATGAATTAGACTGAGGTTGTGTGGTAGACAGAAGAAGAAAGAAATGTCGATGCCTTGTGGTGGCCTGCCTTGAAAACAGCCCAGTTCATGTGCCAGCCAGGATAAGTGCTACAGCTTATGAGTGGCTGATGCCAAGTTTCATTAATGGGTTTGGCGGGGATCAAATTGTGGCTTAGTTTGCGATTCTACCAAAGATAAGCGACCAATAAAATATCACGATGCATACGTTGCAAGTTATTGAGAAGAACTGAACCATGTCTCATCGGAGAAACAAGCCTCAAGATTCATGCAACGGCTTTAAGCCTAAAACGCTAAATTATCTCTATATACAAAACACTATTCTCTTCTTTTGCTAGAAGTTTATAACACTCAAATCACCAAGCAAGCACGTGGCACACAACTTTCAAGACGCTGTATTGATAGAGATTTAAGGCAATGCGAACCCATCAGATATCGCCGCTTGAAAGAATGCGACATAAAAGCACTTTAACACAATCATCCATTCGTGTATTCCGACAAGATCGTTAAAGACCGACCAAGAACGTATGCCCTTCTGGAAACCCTCCATGTAATAATCCCCAAGGTATAAAGTCTGTGTCAAAACGCCTGCAAACACCCAAACCTCGAATCCCAATGCAATGTAGTTGGTTGTCTTATTTCTTAGGGGATTTCTTTGCAACTGGTCCCTGGTCGCTAAAGTCGGCGTCACTTAGACACTCAGCAACGACAGGGTTGTCAAAAATGTGCTTTTGTAGGTGCCCTCCAAAAAGAAGTCTCATCATGTCGATTCTGGAAGACAGTGACCACGAATCGATGACGGCGACGTAGTTGCCGAGGCGGAGTTTGTGCCGGTATCCAAATTCAATGACACCATCCTCATTGGGCTTGGAGATTGAGCGCTTATCGCCCTTCTGAGGTGTATAACCAGCTGACGAATATCCTGGTCCGACACCCTTCTCGAGTGAGGTGATAGCACTCATCAAGCTATCTCGGAGGTCTCGGCGATCCTTTTTTGAAACAGATTTGGAGCTCTGCTTGGCGAGCTCTGACATGCGACCTGTGAGCTTCTCTGGGTTGACGGGAAGATCCCAGGATTCTCCTGTCTCCTCCTCGTGGTTGCGCGCCGCTTCAAAAATGAGTGCAATGCAGGCAGCGGCCTGAGCCTGAACAGCAACATCAACGCTGTCAAGTTGTTCGTAAAACCCATCCAAAGCCATGGTGGCGGCATATGAAAAGTCTTCCACATGGCTAGCAACAAAAGCCCAACCTCGAAGAGCAGCCGCAACAATGAATCCATTGTCATAGGAATCGATGTTGTCTCCATCAGACTCAACTATAGCGTATAGGTAGTCGAGCAATTCGAGGGCCTCCGTCTCGCCACCGCCGCCATAAAGCACAGTAAAGCACAATGCGTAAATGCCAAAAGCCTTGCATTCCTCGTCGTCGTCGTCGGCAATTATCTGCTTGAGAGTTCCTTCGGCATGTTCGTAAACGTTGGCATCCTCTGAGGAACTAAGAGTCAGAAGATATGCCTGAAGGTAAAGTAGGCGCTCTCTGGCTTCCATGCCGCGATTAGCGCCACGAATGAAAAGCTCTGCGAGTTCGTTGGCCGAATCATCAAGCCACTCGTGGGTGGCAGGGGCGAACCGATGTCGCAAAACCTTAATGTAGAGTTCCAGGAGTTGAGTTCGCGCGTCGCTATTGTTGTGCTTGCGATCCTGAAGTTCTTCCATAAACTGCTTGGCGTCAAATGTGTTGGTGCCGTCTTCGTTGGTGTCGACTAGAGAGCTTCCGGAAGCAATGCTCATGGTATCGTCGTATTCGAAGTCATCTTCACTCTCGTCAGAAGCAGCCCGGCTTGGGGCTGCGGAATGCGCGGGTGACGTAAGAAGCGAAGCGAAAGGAGAGCCTCGAGGAGTCAAACCAGCGGAAGCACGACCTGACTTGATAGCTTTCTTTGACGTAGTCTTTCCGTCGCCCTTGAGGGCCTTGACTCGAGCGTGGTTCATCATTTTGCCGAAGTCTTGGTTCACTCCAAAAGTGGTGTTGTAAATGCGAATGTGCAAAAAGGATGGAGGTTAATCGACGAGGAAAACTTGCAAAATTTGAATGTAGGCAAGTTTATAAAGATCAAATGATCAAAAGCTGTGCAGCAAGTGATCCTCGTCTAATTGAAAATTCTGTCACTTGGGTATGGATTTGGGTCTGGGTCGACTGATGCGTGTGTAGTAGGCGGAGGCTCGTGTTACTTTATAGGCGTATCGAGGCATAAAGTCCATGAGGAAGTTCGCGTGACAATATGAGGATTCGGAGATAGGTGTTAGCAAGATGGTTGCACCTGAATTTGAGCAAAGTAAGGAGAGAGAAGAGAAGGAAGTGGACGCGGCGATAAATATTCGTTTAAAGCCAGTAAGAACCGGGTTGTGGCGTGGCGCCAGGAGTACTATGAACAGCCCTGTGGACAGTGGAACAGCAGTCTGAGTGGAACATGGATCAGGCGCCGCTGAGAAATTCCAGCACTTTTAGTGGCAAATCATTAGCCGTGAAGCTTAAAGTGCCTTGAACACACAGGTGCAAGCCAACGGTTGTGACTCAGAGGCTTGGATATCACTATCAAATGCATACTAGATACTTCTGGGCACTACTGTCATCTGAGGAATCTCATGCATTCTTGCCATTCATTACTATTAGTTCATGAGGTTCGAACTATATATCACATGTTTGTTCCAATACTTCAAATGACAGCATAGTGGGTAACCTCCCCAGAAAAGGGACAAGGAATGGATGCTAACGTCCCTGCGTCCCACTCCCGCTTAGCTAGGTACATTCTCCACTTGAATGACCCTTGTCTCGGTCAGCGTCATCGATCATCTAGTTAACTCACTTAGTCCCTTGCTGATATGTCTTGACCAGAGTGTTGTCTTGGTGCCTGAGCAATGTCGAATCACGCTTTGAGTTCAAACTTCTGAACATGATTTCGCAACTTAAGAATAACTTGGGGTATGAGAAGTGGTGTGATGAGAGAATCCAGCTAGGCGAGCTCCCTCCGCAGTCCAATGTGGTTAGGAAAAGCGAATGTGAAACCGAACAAACGAGAAACCAACCGAGGGGCTTCGCGTTTGATGTTAGTAAGCGCCAATCACTTGAGATGCTGATACCCGTGTCAGTATTCAGTGCCCGGTTGGGTTAGGCAGCACCGGCTAGTTGGCTTGAGTTGAACGAACAAGATCCCATAAACCGAGGCTTGACTGAGCTCGTGTGAGATGAAGTAGTCAGGGCTATATATTCATCAGATAGAATTCATACTGATATAAACAAAGTATCACAGACGAGAGAGATCCTGATCGGAACACATTGTGCAACTGCTGCTTCCTTGGCTGGCTGAACCACGCAGAGTCTATGCGAACCATCCAAAGATGCCCTGGGCTCCTTGCCTGCCTCTCGTCTACGAGCACCTGGCAAGTGAAGTCCTAGCTTCACAGTGTATTGTGCTTTACGCAAAGTGCAATCGTACCCTTCACCATACTAGAAACATCCAATAATACGGCTCAGACTTTCAAATTTATTGATATTTTCTTCAGGAGGGTTGAAACAAAACCAAGCTGACATTTATGCGTTGGAAGCCAACTCACACCCGCCGTATCAACCACTCCTGATAGCGCTGGTGTCAATGAAAGATTGCCAGCTGACGCCATGTTGCTATTTATTCAGGGAGTGAGTTAAAATGCTAGTCACTGTGCCAGCTCAACCACTTGCATGAACATGATACGAGGACTTCCATCACAATATTCGGGTACCGCCGTTTTGACTGCTTGTAGATACCCGATAAAGAAAACGAACACTCACAAGTGAAGAGGATGGTCCCAAAATCAAGCAGTCTAAAGACCTAATAACATACACTATAAACATCTGACAGTATCTCTGTTACTTAGGATGACGGCCCCAAGTTTTCCGGCCTCCCCCTAGATTCCTAGAATGATAAGGCCTTAGAGTCGGGTGCCCAAGCTGAAGGGGTCAGCAAAGCAGCGCGCAGTTTACGGAGTACACAGTTCAACATTGAACTCTTGCACTATTTATTATTTATCCATGACCTGATTACTCAAGCCATCTTCCCCTCGGTCCGATTTTCCGCCTTTGGGCTGGGTTTTGTTCGCTTTACGAGCTTCTTCGGGGGCTGGTAGCTTTGCTTCGAGGATAACAATAGTTGATTAAGTTGTTGAAGTGATGTCTCCCATATCACGACAGTCACTTCAATACTCAGGCCCAGGGTGTTTCGGCAGTATACAGTGCGACCCACTTGAAACAGCTGCCGCCATCAACACCAACCTAAGAGCACTAGATCCAAGCTAGACCCTGAAACTGATGATACTGCCAACATCAGCTGTGATACCTTGTTCTTGCTGGAAAATACCCAAGGTTACTTGAAGACCTTCTTTATACTTCCGAGTTTTATTGTGAGCAACTTGCTCACAATCGCCAACCAGGTAATCCCAAAACCGAAGTGAAGATTCCGGCGGGGTTCCTCCATTCACCCCGCGAAGTGGGGCAGCAGTGCAAGGCCACTGCCGTAACAGGCAGACGGGACAGGTGACAGCGTAGGCCCACAGCCCACAAGGCAGCGATAAGCCCCGCCACTTATCGGAGCTAAGGTACTTGCATTCACCTTCCGGGCTTCCCAACACCATTTACCTTTCATCTGTGTTGCCTTTTACTTTTATCTTTCAACCTTTTCCTCGAACCAAAAGGGTAGGACTATCAGAGAGGCTTGCTATTCCTTCCTTCGTTTACTCGCACAAACTCTTTCGATTTCGCGTTTGGCCTGCTGATATCCGCATCAGAAGTGGGTCCAGCGCAAGTATATGAGACAGTGTGCACCGCACACCAAGAGCATCACCACACACTATCATCTTCACTCAAGAGCTCGTCATTCGTCCTTATCAACAAGCCATCAAAATGGCGGTACCCGAGTACCGTGACGAAGGTAAGTCAATATCTAAATAATAGAATAAACATACTCCCGAACCTTGATGGTGACTGGCATTCATAGTTTCCATCACACTCTCGATAACCGACCCCCCGCCCAGCTTCTCATTTCCAACTCGTCGCATCTTTCTCAGCAAGAAGAATCCGACCATCGAAGTCGGCCGAACTTCCAGAAGAAATGGAGCTTTTGAAGCTGCCAAGAGCAATGCTTGGTTCGATTCACCAGTCATGTCTCGAAAGCATGCACTCTTCACCCTTGACGCCGACAAACAGGTAAGGTTTATGGAGGGGTACTCTCCAGTAACTTTGTGTTGACTGTTTACATAGAAACTTTATGTCAAGGACACGGGTTCTCTCCATGGAACCTATAAAAACGACGTCCGCCTCGAGACGAATGTGAACCATGAAGTGATCAGTGGTGACAAGCTTAAGTTTGGCACTCTCATTGAACGACCCCAGGACAAACACTACCCTTGCGCTATGCTAGTCCGTCAGACATACGGCTCCATCAAGTATGTCATCCTTCAGTCTCTCCTGTCCTTTTGCTAATTATCCCAGCCCCGAACTGCGCGGCAATAGCTTCCGCGTTCCTGAGGATAGCGACATCGAATCTCTAATCAGTGACGAAGACCAAGTGAACAATAGCTACGAGATGTTGCGCACCAACAAGTTTGTCCCTGGTAGAGTGACTACTTCCTCTTTTGGTCATGGTCCGATCGACTTGACAATGGATGATCAATATCCTCTTTCCAATGTTAGGAACGGAACTGAGATTTTTGACAACTGTCCTCATATTCAAGAGATGCCTCTCGCCAAGATGCCAGAACCTGTTTCTGTCTTGGGCCACGAGTCCTCCGACCTTGAGGAAGAGCCTGAAGAAGCGGGAAACGACTTGTCACCAAACTCGATGGACACAGACGACTCTTATGGTGGCATTTCTGAAGATTGCCAGAGCGTCGACTATGCAATGTCATCCGCTGCAGAGGACTCTATTGTTGATGAAGAAGAAGACTTTGCAGAGCATGACGAGTTTGAAGAGCAAGGTATGTTCATGGGGTACAGTGCTCTGGACCATTTTGACCATTTTCCAGTCCACACTCAGGAACCTGCCCCTCAAGTCAATGGTCATATTGAAGAGGCTACTGTCATGGCATCTGTAATGAGCGAGAACCCCAAAAAGACTCCCGCGCAGCCCTTGGTCAACCCTTCGAGCACCCAGACCCCAGATGCTTCTCAAAAACTTGATAGTGCCAACCTCACCCAGTTGGACAAAAGCCACTATACATGGAAATCAGACCTTGCTCCAATGATGTCAATTAATGGCGCGTCGTCCTTGAAGCTTCCCCCAATTTCAGAAGCAGTCTTCGACAAATACAACCATGAGACGATCACACACTCCACTGCCGAGGTTGTCGGCAGAAAGCATGGGAAGTACGAGTTCTTTGCTGCTAGAGAAGCTAACGCTGCAGCTGCCCGCGCACAACCCCAAGCTCGACCCATGAGCCCCGTCCATCAGGCACCAGTCCAGGAACACTATCTCTTGAGGGCAGGGATGGAAAACAAAATCCCCGGGAACTCAGAAGATGAACTCCAGTCGCCCGCAGATGGAGTCAAACCTCGCGCTTCCGATTTGGTATCTTCTGGTCTTAGATATCTGGCAACGCCCCCTGAGCACATCGATACCACCGTACTATCTGTGGAGCCAGAGTTGGACGACTCATCCGCCTGGGCTTTCCAAGAGAGCAAGAAATCATCTGGTGTCGAAGTCACAAACAAGACAACTGAGGAGGCGGTGGCCCACGAGAATGATACCGATGTTGTCGAAGACGGTGATGCCCAGCCAGTTGAAGCTTTGGAAGCAGCAGAACTGGCCAAACCAGTCGAAGCCGTGGAGCCAGCGAAACCGATCGAAGCCGTGGCAGCTGAACCTGTGAAGACTCCAGTAACAGAATCCACTGCAACCAAGAGAAAGGCCGACGAAATTTCTCAGCTTACCCCTGAAGAAGAACAAATGTCTGACGGCCGCCAATCTCGTCCACAGGTGCACCCCCGAGAGGTGCAGCCAAGTGCAAGGCCTCGCCACATTGCAGCCTTGGGAACCCCACCAAGCAAACGTCTTCGTCGTATGGCAGAAGCTGTTGGGTATGTCGCCCTTGGAGGAGCTGCTGTCATGTCGGTGCTTATTGCTACGGCGCCTGCTCTGTAATTTACAGACAGTACACGCCAGTGACTTATGAAACTTTATTGGAGTTTAAGATCCGGAATCAAGGACAGGGAGTCGGCTGTTTACTTTAGTCTATCTTTTGCTTTTCCACTTGCTGGCTTGAAGAACCAAAGGCATGTCAGGGGGTATTTTAGCCGTATTCATATGAATCTACAAGTTTCTTCCACAACTAGCAAGCAGACCGTCTCGTGTGAAGTATGATAAATGCCATCCATCAGAAATGTATTAAACTTGATCCCTTCTCGGGTTACCGCTTCTCTGCACCAAACGCCAGACCAAATTGCCCAAGTAAGCTTTCCAGGATTCCGCCCATCATTGACAAATTCTCATTACTGTACGCTTCCATTCATCAAGCTTTCGAGTTCCCAAGGACTCAACGTACTTCTACGTCGCGATGCACTCTTGCTCATTCGGCGTTCACGGCGTCGTTTTTCAGGCTTCAGCTGATCATCAGCCGGTACTGGGTCCCTCTTTACAGGGTCGACATTCTCAAAATCGTTTCTCTTTTCGGGTTCGTTTGTCGATTCTGTAGCCTTGTCAGGCTGGGATGAAGTCATGGTTGGTTTCTTGACTCCACGAGTTCCACGGGCAGCTCGAAGCTTGGCTCGAACACGAGCAGCATCAGCCTCGCGCTCCGAAGCGGCCAGTTTGGCGGCAATAGTCGCCATAGTGAGAGGACTTTGCTGAGGAGCGGGATCGATGTTTCGTGGGAGGGGGAGACGTGATGCTGTTCTACGAGGGGAACGGTTGGGCGATGTTTGAGTCTCGTTTTGGTCGTCGCTGCTGCGGTGGGAGCTTTGGTGTCGGGGAGTAGACATCTTCATCTCGTTTACCTGAGGAGCAGTTTCCGGTGATTTGACGAGGAGGACTTCGTCGAGTGAAGAAGAAGACGATACGCGATCGCGAGGTTCTTGATCATATCTAAGAGGAATAGAGCCTCCTTCTGCAGCAAGGTCCCATGTGCTTTCCTCCACAATAGTGGTGAAATCTCCCTTGCCATGTTTGCGTGGTTGAGAGCCTCGGTTTCCCGCTGATGCAGAATCTTTCAGGGGGCTGAGCTGGGGAGGCTCTGGTAGTGGCGATGAGTCTTGGTCTGGGTGGTAGAGGGGAGCTGCTGTGGACTGTTGAAGGATTTGCACATTAGGCTCCTCAATGTCATAGTCGTCGATTGGTATGTTTTCGTCGTAATCGGATTCGATGTCACTTTCTCGGTCAACTTCATCCTCAGGCTCTGACTCTGGGACGAGTTGTACACGAGGGGAGCAGCGCGAAGGGCATGGCGAGTCGATAACATCCATCTCATCCTCGGGCTCCTCAGCAACCGCAGAAAGTCTGAGAGCAGATGCGTGCCTTGTCTCCTCTACATCTCGTACCCGTACTGGACTAAGACGCAGTCCCATCTGAAGCTCTTCGTCGCAAATTGGCCGTCCATTAGCGGCCATACGCTTCCGCCAGCCATCGATCAGGTGAACTGCCTCGGTCCAGCGACTTTCCATCTTGACCCAACCATCCTTGAGACGGCTGATTTCCTCTTCTCGAACCATGACCTCCTCGATTGGCACGAACGAGGGGTTCGTTAGGATAGTTCGCATGTGTTCCAGCACAGAGTCCAGCTCCGAAGCCATATCCTGCCACCCTTGCTGCTGAATAACAAGGTTATCCTGGTTCTCGTTATTCCACCCACTCATGTCCCGCAGTTGCTGCATCGTCTTGCGCATTACGGAAAGAATAGCTTCGTTTTCTTCACTCAGATTTTGAGCCAGGTTGGCCAAGAATGCATTGGTTTCGTTGCGCAGATCATAATCATCTGCTGCTGTGGTGCCTCCGCGACCTGTCGACTTTTCCTCTCCAACATCGCCTGTGACGAGGATTGAGGTTACGCCGGGGTTTGCTCGGGACCCTCGCGCACGTCCAGCTTCCGCGAGCTGTTTCTTCAAGGTATCGATTTGGCGGTCTCGTCTACGGACGTCTGTTGCGCATGCAGCTCGTGCCTGGGCGACCAGTCCCTTTGTGCGGGCGACTTCTTCCTTTAAACCTCGTATGGCAGCGTCTGCCGACTTCATTTGTGTTTTGAGAGCAGCCTCTGAAGCTTCTGCAATGTCCAGCTTCCTCTTGGCCTCGGTGTGTTTCTCTGTGAGTCGCGCGATGTCGTTGGTATGTTTGAGGTTATCGGCGCGTAGGGTGCGCATGGTGGTTGAGAGGGATTCGCGATGTTCTGCATCACGCTGTGACTGTTAGTTGTATCAAGACACATGAGAGCTAACGTACATCTCGTCGGAGTATCAGATCGTTTAGGACGCTCACGATCCGTCCCATGGTAGCTCCAGCTTCGTCGCCATTGAAGGCCGCGCCGGCGAAATCAATACTCTGGCCATCACGAAGCAAACCTCTAGATAGAAGCTGATTGTTGATATACAGCGATGCTGTACGAAGATTATCGGTATCGATCATTGTGATAGGTGAGCGAGTCCAAAGTTGATACACATATCCTCGAATCTTGAAGAGATTGACTTTTTCTCATCAATTTCCTGCGCAAAGGTACTAGTACTATCTCTCCTGTATAAGTGTACAAGCTTGTGGTCCCTTTAATTGTTTTGGTGGGGAGAGCTGGTTGCTATGTGGGGGAGCAAAGTAAACAATGCGTCGGCCAATGAGACCCCTGTAAAAGTGAGGCGGGCCTGAACAAGAGACCTGCCAGGGTCATCCTTTTGACAAGACAGCGCTCGACAGGTGGCAATGCAGATGATCAAGCTTTTTCTGTTTTTGGGCCAAAAGTGAGGGTTTTGGTGTTTGCTGGTGAGGGTCGTTGTCTGGGTCGACAGTCCCACCTGTTAAACTAGAGAGCCTCGATGAGGATGCTGATGGGCCGAAATTGGACATGTTTACAGTATACAGCCTGATCAAGGTATGGGTGAGGGGAAAGATGTGGCCAGAAAACGGCCAAATGTCATAGGAATGGTGTTGTGCATTGTTTCCATGGACAACTGGATATTGAAGCAGACATAGCTGCTGGCACATGCACCGTTAACTTGAAGTCTCAGTCTGAAACTTGTTCAAGCTCTGAAGCCGCACTGATTCTATTTTCTATCTCCTCCTTCCGACAAGGTCCTCCCAGCCTTGATAGCTTCTTGGCCGAGGCGAGACATGATTAAAACGTGATAGAAGCCAAAGGCCCGAATGTTGCCTCGTGGCAAATTTTACATCTCCTCCTGGACCCTTATCAGACTTAAGGGTGTTGATCCGAGCGGCGATGACAGGATGTGTTGAGTCGTAATGGTCAGAATACGAGAAGCCATAATGACTCGGGTATAAGTTGCGCGTCAACATGGATATCTTTGAAACAGTATCCTTGTGTAGACCGAGCTTGACCTGCTCTAGAAGCAGCTAGGCTTGTCAGTGAGGTTCACGAATAGAGTCTGACAAAATATGGAACAATGTCTTTGTCTCAGATAAATTCGAGAAGATTGTAACGCGGTTGTTTTCGGCACCCAAGATGGGAGACCAAAGGCCTCGCTACCCCATCATGTTCGATGGCCCCGCGACGTCATCATAAAGACAAACAGGAAAACACCATCGTGACTTACGAACCGTAGCACCTCAAATATCTCATGTCTCTGGTCGGAATTTCCCCCTCTTCTCCCGCATCGCTTCCACCTTTCTCTTGTCCTCCTGGAATCTCTTCATCAAGGCCATCTGCTCCGCCTTGCGTCGTTCTCTCATCTGGAAGCGGTAGAAGTCCTTGGTTTCGGACTTCTTCTTGGTATCCCTCTCGATCATCCTGCGCTTGGCTTCCTCGGCCTCGTTTCGGCTGGCGGGAGCTGCCCGTCCACCGCGGGTTACTGTAACGAAGCCATCCTCATCTGGCTCATTGCGCAGCCGCTTAGCTAGCTCAATAGCTTCCTTCTCCTTGCGGTTGAATGCCGTGAAGAAGGCGTGAACAGCCTTTTGGGTGGCTGGCTTGTCGACGCGTGAGAGTTGCAGATGCGATGCGATCCACGATGAGCCCAGCGAGGGGACGTCGTCGGAGAGATCGCTACCCCATGTGGGATATTTTTTACTCTTTTGTAGCTTTGCGATAGCCTTGAGGACTAGTTGCACACTCTTCTCGTCTGCGAGAAGCACAATTGCGGTGCTGCTGCTGCGTTGCACACGCCGCGACCAGATCTGCGGTAATTGCGCAGCTTCCTCTTCTCGCTCCCGCTCTTCCGCCTCAACGTCGCCGCGTTTTCTCTTTTTCGCAAAGCCTGCCACTTTCGTGGCTTGCGCAGGATCAATAGGCAGCAGCGTCCGTGATTCGTCTTCGAATGTAATACCCTCAAAGCGCCCAGCGCCTACAAGTTGTGTAAAGACAGCGCGAAAGTGAGGCTCTGTACTGTCGGTGGGAATGTTCTTGAGGAATAGACTTCGTGAGTCGTTGGCGGTAGGTATCTTGGGTGCATTTTTCCGTATGCGAACTTCGTGAATGGCGGTCTCTGGGTATGAAGGTGTGGCAGGGATCTTTATTGGGAGGATGGAGAACAGGTCTCCGGTTTCTTCGACGGGAGACATATTGATCAATGTGGTTGATGAGCAACTGGAAGACTATTGCTGAGTCCAGATTGAAGCAATCAAGAAAAAAAGTTTGGCCCCATATCAGATAAGGACAGTGTTATCTGGGGATAATTCGCACAGCCCACTTACACGAAGGACAAGGGTCTGCATCTCGAAGGTACACTCTGAGAAAACCTCAACTTGACAAAGGATGCCAGACGTAAACTCATCAAAGGGTCCCTCATCTTCTGATAACTTATCTAACGCTTTTTGTCATTAAGTATAGAGGCCCCAAGTTTTGTTGCCTTCCCTCAAGCTGTCAATGATTTATTGAAAATTCTCATAAGCCTAGAATATTTCATCGTAACTCTGAGGATCAACAGTCGTTACTTTGGCTTACCAATTTCAACTGTCTTTTCCACTCGGATCTTCTTCCAGTATTGGCTCCTCTATAAAACCATTTGCTGCCTTTTCTGTCCCTCATATGACTCTGAGTATACATCTGGCTAAGTCGGTGATGTCTCTGGTTGAAAGATCGCTGCTGTCGTGAAAATGTTCACTACCAAGAGCAATCGATGGCGGGCAGTAGATATGGCACAAATCATGCTAAATAGGAACTTTTCTCGATTAGCCCCCAGCACCGTAATACTGTATGGTAAGTTGCTGTGCCTGGTTTTGTGAAGACCTTCAGCTTGGTTCCTGAATGATATGATTGTGTTTCGGTGTCGCTCTCGTTGGTGTCATGCTTCGTCTAGATGTGTCGGCGAGCTTGTAATTCTTCTCTTAGGTTTTAACGTCATCGATCTTGTGTTCCTTTTCGCCTGGTTCTTGGGGCGGCGTCATTCGATATTGGTCTCATTTCGTTTCCAGTGGTGCTTCTACTCCTCAATCTTGTTTGATGCCTCGCGTTTTGTTCGTGCCCATATTCAAACTGTTTTTGACTTGAAATTGATCTCGGGTAACCAGTATTTTGTCATATTTTGGGCTCTTACACAATCCTTATGTGAACTGACAATGAGAATTTCTGATAGCAATAACTGCCTCTTCCAGTTTGGCCAGTGGCCGCACCGAACTGCTTCTCCATGTAGCCGGCGACGGGAAGCTCAGACAGCAATGACCGTCTCCTCAAGAAAGACAGGTGGCTGCACCAAAAGTCCTTGTCACTAATCAGACGCGTCGTTCAAACCCCTATCAGCTGATGGTCCGAGTCGAAATTTTTGCCCACCCTGTTTCTTTTGGAACTGGTCACTACACAACCATTGTCCATTTTCTTCACGACAGAAGTTGCTTGTCAAGACAACCTCAACAAACACATTGCCGTGTCAGCGGTGACGCCCTGAGTCCCAGTGCGTAGTTTGAGGAGTTATGCTCGCACAAACTGTACTGCCGAAAGACCAGGACGCTGGATCTGAAGCCCTGATGAACAGGCAGAGCTCTGTTCCATGCAATAAACTGATGTATGAACGGCCCCTGAGAATGGAGCCGTTTCTGGACATCTGCCACAAGTCTTTTCGTTGGTAGTCTAAGCTAGACTGCGGTGAAATCGAGTCTGTTACTAACATAATAACAGTTTCTATCAAAATTGCCTGATCGGCCATGTGGCCATCTCGGGGCAAAGTTGCGACCATTCACCTCAAGCTTGTTTTCGAACATAATTCGGTAGAGTCTAGGCACAGTCACCGGAACCCTTTGAGCGTTATCTTCAAGCTCGGGAATCGATCGCTTCATCTCCTGACGATGTTGATCGAAACAAAGGGACATTCCTTGATACCCATCTTCACGAGGCTTGGCAATACTCTGGCCAGTGTAGCTCGCGACTGTGTTCTGGTCTATACCCTCTCGACTTCCTGACTGGGGATGAACCCAACGTCTGGCATGGCATACGAAGGCGTATATACCAGGCTTGTTGCAACTGTCAGCTAAGTCATCGAGCCTGGGCCCTGGAAAATTAACAGGTGCACCATGTCTAGACTATCGGTCGATAGAATTTGACGTGCTACTGGAAACACGAAGTTGAAACCCATATCGGTAGGTCTCCCAGCTTCAGCGTTTCGAAGCCAGCTCCAAGAGTAGAACGTGAAAGAGCAATTGTCGTCGAACTGCCACTACCGCGATGTTTGCCCAGACAAATTCAGCAAAATTCTGCGGTTGCTGGGAAAGAGGATCGACTTTGCAGCAACATCACAAGTTATTTATTGGGTTTTTTCGCGGACCCTAAAATGAAGAGTAAGTCTAAGTTTATGAATATACAGTCCTAAACTTTAGAAGTGTATAGAACAGGCTGAGATCTCTTTAGGATAACATATACAATGTTGATATGACTTTAGACTAGCTTAAGGTAGTCAAGACTGCCATGTTTCTTGCCTGTGTTTAGGCTAATCTTATTGGTTGAGTTTGCCTATACCATGTTTGTAATTATTTGCTGTTTGCCTTGCTTCCTAATATGCATATAGTCTATCTAGGCAGCAAGGACAAACTGATGTTTTCTATAGAGGCAATTATCTCAGGGACTAGTATAAATAGTCCTCTTTCTTCTAGGCTAGACTTAATTCTATTAACCCTTTCCTTTTTGCCTATATATCATAATGTAATGTGTGAATAGTTTGAGCTGAGTACCAATATATATCAACAGAGGCAACTACCAATCTCCACTACCTTACCAAGGGGATATTAACTGCATGTGCCCTCCACTGCCAGGGTGAATCGGCACGGCCCACTTGGGTTCTGTTACGTGGTACCTATTGGCCAGTAAACCTTTGATGCGGAGTGCCATCTGGGTTTCCAACGACGCATCCTAACGACGCTGATACCTATTCTGGCACGAAAACACACCCGCCCAACCGGCCATGGGCGAAATAGAACACTTTCGATACGTGTGGGCTGCGCCGTCCCTATGGAATCAAGAGAGCCCAGGTTTAATGCTGAGTGGCATATGTCAGTGCCCAGCGACTAACAGTTGACATACATGCTCCTTCCTGGACTCGGTCCTGGGTGATCGAGATATCAAGAATGACGGTTGCTCAGACACATGCATCCACAAATACGGGCACACTTCGCAACCACTATCGTGAGGTGCACGAGCACAAATTGAAGGTTCGCCAGGCTGGCCCAAACAAGCGGCATCTCCAAGACGACCTTGTCCGTAAGTCGGAGATGATTTCAGATTGATTCGAAGCTATCTGCTGAAATTTCCTAGGGTGGTATGCCCTATTTGCTGGTAGAATCTGCCACAACTGGTCTCCCCGAAAGGCAAAGCACCGTGGCTTCTCCCCAGAACTTGGATCCAGGGCAAGCATTCAACCACTCCTGCCAACGGGTCCGCCCACCCCCCTCTATGGCCCTGGAGCTCGTGTCCAGGCAACTTCTTCCCGCCGCCCTCGCCGTAACCAGGAAGTAAGCCAGAATCCCGTCAGTTTGGAGTCAAAGCGGGATGGCATTCTAATTAATCCCAGTACGACTCTGCCACAGATTTCGACGGGTTCGAAGACGGCGAAGACGACAACGACGACGCCGACCGCGAGTCCGCCGCTGCCGCTGCCGCCAAGCCTGATGCTGCGCCTCTTCGTACAGAGGTTAAGGGCGAAGTATTTTAGAATATATTCCTACACGATTTGACAATAGACTGATAGCATTTAGACTTCGCCATCGGCACTACGTGCTGCTCGTCGTGGCAAACAGAAAGCCACCGTAAGTTGGAAATTACTTTCTAACTGTTTTATCATCACTGACCAATCAATTCTAACAGAGAACCCCGACCAAGACATCTCGGGGCCATGATCGTGGTCGGAGTGGTAGTGGTAGCCTTAGCTACCTACAGACTCCCCAATCGAACGAGTCAAACCCGGGTCCCTCGGTATACTTATATGCAATTGCTTCCTATTTGATTATTTACTAATTTTGGTCAGAGACTCCGTGATGCGCAAAGCCGCATCAGCAAGCACGCGAAGAAGTGAGAGCGCAGCGTTGCCCGTTATTCTCGGTGATGCGAGATGAATCCAAGACGTTTCCTGATTTTTCTTCTTTTTCTCACTTATATACTATTAGTGATAGTATAACTGGAGTTCAAAAGTTATGTCTTTTTTTTATAAAAAAAGAACAAGAAATAATGCGAAGTGTTACATGTCCTGGTAAGTAAGGTAGTAATTAATATACTCTTTCCTTTTAAGTATTTCTTTGACTTGGTACCTAGGTAGTGCTGCCCCTGAGTAACGCTCCTCCCTCAACACGCTCTTTCCATATGGTGATGCTACTGTGGGCGACGCCCCTTCCACATAAGTGCTCTTTCCTGAGTTCAGGCTCGGGTCATCAAGACACCAAGAATGGCTTGTCTGTCTTGACTTTTGTATCCTACAAAGATTCAACGACAACCATTCTCCCATTCTTCTGAAGGCCTTCTTTCAAAACATACAACCGCCTTCAAAAATACCAAGATGGCCCCAAACAACAAGAACAACAAGAACGGCCAGCCCGAAATCCTCGGTTCTGTTCAAGGGAAGCATACGCTTCAACTCTCAGGCGGCAAGCTTTGCCGAGAAACGAGGTCAATCTCTGGTGGCTGAACAAAGCTCAGTCGCGAAGAAGTCCAAGGTACCTAAGCAAGAGAAACTTGATGCACCCGGAGCATATTGACCATCTCCAGGTGTACGTCGAGTAGCGCCACCCGGCACTTCAACCGCACCCCAACGTTGTCATGAAAACATCGACACAATGTGGTTTCCCTTTCCCCTATATATCTTATACGTTGTTTTACTAATTTATATTTTAGCGCCAGAAAAAGGTTCCAATGGCCGAGCGCCATTGCTATTACTGCCAGCGCAAGGGGCACTATGCCTCTGCCTGTCCCAAGAAAGAGGAAGAGGAGAACAAGCTCCGCAGCCAGGGGGCAAAATTTTGCCCAGGAGCCCCAGGATCCTGTAAGTATTACCTGTTATTACTATTGCTTATTTTTTTATTAATATTATCTTAGCGTTTTGCTGCATTAGAGCAGCGCCTTTCAGCCGCCGAGAAGAAGGCAGATGCTGTGGCTGCTGCTGCAGCTACTGAAGAAGGTTGAGATTATGTGGTCTTACATGACGGAGACGAGCAGGGGCGAGGAGAAGAAGACCAATGAGGGTGAGGGTGACAAGGACATGGCTGATCAGTAAATCTTTCCCTCGGGGGCAAGAAAACAGCGAATCATACAACAGGGTATCAAAATAAATTCAGCAAAGGTTATCCTAAGAATATACTAAATGTAAATAAGTTTACCTGAGTCTTTTTATCATCTAGGATCAAGGTCCTGTGTTTCTTTCCTCCCCTAGCTTTCCCCCCATTTTCTTCGTGTGGCACCTGCACCTAGTATGATTGCTAGTAATAGTACCCCTGAAGCGTTTCCTGATGCTGTTGTTACTTATGCCTCTTTAAGTGACGATAAATTTCTGGTATCGATTTGTGAGACCTCGATGAGTTCGACGTTGAGTAGCTGGAATGCATCCAATGTTTTAGGGCAGGTTTCAGTTGGCGAGGGCGACGGACTGTCGTTTTGCGAAAGAAAGGTTATCGAATTTCTTGAAATAAATCCCAACTCGATGTGCCTCATGGGGCCAAGAAAACATCGGACCTGAATACAAGGTATCCTAAACTTATGCTAAATTTAGGCACAACTTATACTAAGTTGTCTAAGTCTTTTTGTCATTTGATCGAGGTCCCGAGTTCTCTTTCCTCCGCTAGCCAAGTTATATAAATCGGATTCGAGACCCAAAGCATATAGAGAACGTTTTTTATTGCTCATAGTTTCAAAAATTGGCGTCCGGTGGCCTCACAAATAAAACTGAGAAAAGACAAACCTGAGAAAAAGCATGACACAGCTCAAAGATGAGCTAGCCACATACCCACGCGACATTCGAAATCAATATATGGAAATCGAAAAGGATATCATGAGTTGTAGAGAAGAAGGGGGAAATAGGAGAGTATAAAGATTTAAGCAGAGAAGGGGAAGATAATGGCATAGGCGGGAACAAGCTGGGGATAGGTCAGAAGAGGAAGTGGAACTGAATGGCGAGTGCATAGTTGGTGTTGTGCCAAGTTGACTACTGGAGGAGAAGTGGGAATAAAGGACCCGGAGAGAAGTGTGAGAAATAAGGGGCAAGGTGACTGTCGGTGGACGGTTTGGGTGCCCAAGAATGTAGGAGGAGAAACAGACGCCGAGAAGAGATGACCGCGAATTACGAAACCACTGAGACCGTCGAGATCGCCAAAACCATCAGCATCAGAACGGAAGACTGCGTTTAACTAAGCTTTCTTTTTTTGTCAACACGGAAGGACTGCGATTTGCTGAGATAACACGCCAACAAACTATACACATCCACATCCTGACCAAACCCTCGGTACGTCTGGAGAGCCTTACGCAGTAAGATTCCAGGATACGATCTATCACCGTAAAACCACCAAAGCACGCAGATCACCTCTCAGAAACCAAATCCGATACAGAGCATCGGGGAAGGAAACAGACACTCAAACGATTGCTCGGCCATTGGCCAAAAGACAACCACCCCAGAGCAATCGTCGTCTTCAACGCAACAATGGCAAAGGAACAATGCCAGAAGACGTGAATATCAGCAAGCCATTCCTTTTGAATGAACTATGCTTCATGCGAACCTAGACTCGGTTGCCAGGCATGATATATCGCCACCATCTTACAATGGCTCACTCATCCCAATCCACATTGGTCTGAAGATTTACATGTTGATGACGGCTCTTATCTACCAACCAAAAAACCGATCTCTGGTCAGATTACACATCCAGAGCAACAACTAGTCCTGTCTCTTCCCGTAACATACTCGCATCAAGAGACCAGACGGACAGGCAACAAACAAATAATCACCAGTGCTGGCAGATGCCTTGAAGGGCGAACCATATAACATCCGATCACCTCACCACTAATGTCTTACACCAACAAGCAAACCATCATCAGCATTATCACGAAACGGTTCACCACATACAAGAGATCAAGTCCGTATTTCGAAGTTCACTGGTCGTCGAATTTGGGTCAATTCCTTTATTATCATTCATTCGCAAACTCCGTTCACAACATCCTATCGAGAATCATCCACTACCAATGGAAGGCTCCGGGAAAGTTACTACCATGTACATCAAATCCGAATTCTTAATAGAGAAAAAACATATCCCCATATATCTTGATCTTCTCTAGGGTGACTTAATTGTTGGTAGAGAGCTTACAAGGTATAAAAGCTCACCATTACTTTGAGCGAAATCATGTTAAGTAGTCCGGCGAGCCCAAAATCACAGTCTTAAAGATCTAGGAGGATCAATCTAGTAATGAGTAACACGTCCCTTACCACTGGTTTATTGGGAAGGCAATCGATACTTCACGGCATCAATTTCCATGAATTGAATTAAGCGAAAAACAACAAATGGCAACAGTCAGCTTCAGTCAACAGAGGCTATCATCTTTCCAAACTTCAATAGTAAGAATGAATCAGCTCATGCGCCTGACTATAGCCATTTTTAATTCAAACATTATTATTTCCATACCAGAGTAGGTATCATGTTTCCTTGGGAACCATTACAATTCGATGGCCCTACCTGCATTAGAAGTTTACGGGCCAATCGGCTCCATGTAATTGAACCACAAAATGGAAATAACCCAGTTAGTCCTATACATGGAATTGCTTGGGCCTTGGCATTTTCCACAGCTCAACATCTTCTAAAATACTAACTCAATGCGCGTTGACAGTGGCGTTAGCACATGTAAGAAGCTCAATAGTATTATCTCAAAAAGGCATGTCAAAATTGAGGCTGTATTGCCTGAAGATAACTTTGCCTTTTTTTTACATTTTACTTCAATCCCCATTTTACTGTTGTACTAGTTGTTGCCCTCGTTTCGAATTAATGATAGCTCGACATATCCATCTGGTGAAATTTTCGAAATCAACACTGACAACCTCCCTATTCCTCTGTTTCAATCTCGCCGCTGAACAACCAAATACACATTTTCCTGGGAAACACCTTCCAGAAGTATGTTGTGTTTCCGTTGAGTGCGGGCCGGAAACATACCGGGGTAGTCACGTGGATCCTCTCCACGTGCTTAAAAATAAGCTTAATTTGAACGACATTTGACCATCTTCGCATCCTTCATATTGGTAGAAGGCTGATTGGACAAATATTTTACTGATTGTTGTCATTACTGTCCTTCTGGACAAGCTATCATGCTATCTATGTAATCAATAGTTTCCCAAACCTGCACGCCGTAGACCATGTCATCAGAAAGCAACAAACTCTAAAACTCGCTTTAAGCCATAGAAAATTGGAGGAGGACCTTGGTAACGCGGTAAGGATCGGCATTGGAAGCAGGGCGGCGATCCTCGAAGTAACCGTAACCTTTGGCCGCAGTTTCGCGTGGTACACGGATGCTTGTGCCACGGTTGGCGACGCCCCAGGAGAAGCTGTCGATCGACCCCGTCTCATGACGGCCGGTTAGGCGCAATTCGTTGTCCTCTCCGTACTCTGCGATACACTCGACGTGGTGAGGCTCGAGCTTCTTCAGGGCCTCCTCAATAACCTTCATACCTCCCTCCTCGCGCATGGCTTTGGTGGAAAAGTTTGAGTGCAGACCCTGCAGAAATATTAGCATTATGAAGAGACAGAAAAGGCTGGGGCACTTAAAGCTCCATTCCAATCACCCTGGATGGGTTTAGGATGCAGAGAAACCTTTGCACCGAATTCCTCGGCCACACGATGCAAAAAGAATCGCGAAATCCAAAGTTGGTCGCCCACTGAACATTTTGGTTAGCAGTAGCACGATATTTTGTGGTGCCCGGGTTTAGCCGATATGCCCCACATTGGAATAAACTTACTTTCAATGCCAGTGCAGGGACCGACCTGATATTCCCATTGAGCAGGCATGACCTCGGCGTTAGTTCCAGAGATCTTGATGCCGGCATCTGGAATCGTATTAGACATGATCCACAAGCAATGGCCATATAACAGATACACTCTCGAAACTTTACAGTTTCATAGAGCAAGGTTCAAGGATTTTACTCACACAAGCAGGCCTTATAATGGGCCTCGACGATATCGCGCTGGACTACCTTTCCAGTGCCCACACCACAGTAATACTCGCCTTGGCTGCGGGATTGTTAGGCAATGCCAAAAGCATTCAGGCGTCAACTTACGGAGCAGGGAAGCCGCCAGCGGGCCAGCCATAAGGTCGGTTGTCAGAGCCGAGGAGGGTATACTCCTGTTCCAAGCCAAACCAAGGCTCGTCGTCGGCGTAGGTGTCCATGACCTTCACGCAATCATGACGGAAGTTGTATTTGTTGGGAGTTCCATCGGCATTCCAGCACTCAGCAAGAACAATAATGTTGGGAGAGCCGCGGAAGGGATCGGGGTAGACTGCGCAGGGACGGAGGTAGACATCGGAATTGTCACCAGGAGCCTGGTTGGTGGAAGAACCATCAAAGTTCCAGACAGGAAGATCCTCAGGCTTGTATTCCTTCTCGGGCAGTGTCTGCGACTTTGTAAGTTGGTGTTCAAGTTTTACGTCGCTTCTGTTCCCTTGCTCCTTCTTGCTGGTGTCGAAAACGTGTGCCCAAGAGATCGGGCCACGAATCCCCGCATCGTGGAAAAACAAGCTTAATCGCAAGTTTAAGGCTCATTCCACGAGGCAGGCGCGACATCGCTTCCGAAGCTTAAAACAACGCCTTGATTGAGGCCGAGAGGCCGGCCTCGCCGTTTCGGATCGGAAGAGCAAGTGTGGGTTCGGGATATAGAATCGGTAGATTGGACTTACGCGAGACTTGGAACGAGTGCCACCATCGGCATCAACCCAGACGTACTCAGCCATGATCATACCCTTCTGATCAAGCTTGAGATACTTCTGGAGAGTGTCCGTCCGTGAGGTGATAGGAGTAGCCTGAAGCGCATATTGTTAGGTGACTTCTGAAGATCAAGATCTTGTTGATAATGACGAACCATTGTGAATGTGAGATTGTGATGGTAGGAGAATAAGGCGAGTTGTAAATGAGAAATACGAAACAAGATACGAATGTATCAAACAATCAAACGGATATGTGTAGGATGACCGAGAAACAAAAGCTTGGGAGGCCGGGGCGTCGCGGGTTTTATGTTTACGGATTCTAAAGAAAGGTTGATGCTCTCGCCCGCCAAAAGATAAGGATTCCCTGTGGCCGGATGCAGGGGCGTGGCTGTTACGGGCTTTCAGAGTGGGGTTAAATGTATTCCGTCACAATCCTCGATTGGCGCTCGGCAGGGCCTATGTATGGAGGGGGGCGTAGGTTTTTAGTTTAACAAGACACCACACACAGGGAAGATACTTGTTTTGAACATAGATCGTCTTTTTATTCGTGACGTTGCTGCTGTAAACGAACACATGCCTACCGCAACTGACTCCCCTCTCCCGTACAATCCTTATGAGAAAATCTCGCCACGAAAACTCGGGAACAGCTCGAGAGGAAGCCAGTAGCTTCATTCAAGTGGAACGCATTTTCCATGATTGCACCACAGTCCCCAGCACGTAAGTGCTTCTCTGGCAGCCGGCTCACTGAGAACCGTGCCTCCTTCAGTAGGTAGTATCGCTGTCGTAGCGAAACTTTCAGGGCGCTGCCGCCTGATAATAGTGCTGAAAACAGTATGACATAACAGGGCGGCTTCGGCGGAGACGGTGTATGTGCAAGGTACTCATACTTTTTTGACACAGCCGCTCGGCGGGTATCCCCAGCGGCATAAGGCGGTGCTTTTCATCAGCCTCCGTATCTAATCATCACCGGGCCGGCGAGGTTTGGTCGCTGATTGAGATGTCGATTCGGCTCACTGCCGGCTCAGCCTGTTCGTTACAATTAGTTATCTGAAAATAGGCGGATATAAACCGCTTTACTCCGCTTACGGAGCCTCGACTCCATTGAGGACATGCGGCCCAGTATACCACAAATTGACCCAAACTCTTATCTCAATAATGGCCCATTAACACGTTAAAGTAGAGTTAATTGCGCGTGTGGTTGTGCGTATGTGGTACTCATGCCCGGATAAGGAATAGTGGGGGTGAGATAAGGTGAAAACCATGTGTTCCCAGCGTTGGCAATTCAGACCAATTGTGTATCCTGTATTCAAAAGCTTCATGCAGTCGTCACTGAGGAAGTCAGTATATCCGCAAACCATAGATAAGAAGGCATCCTGTCGCGCTTCCGTTTTCTTCCCCAGAAATTGAACCCCCAAAGTTCCCTCCCACTCTCAAGTAGAGGCAATCTAATGGTGCCCGCGCCTTTCGTGGGCAAAGATTCTGGGGTTGGGTGGGACAGGTGCAATCCTTGTAACCTGGTACGCCTGGCCCACATTCGCACATGCTGCAGGACATAAGCGACAAGCAACAAATGTGCATAGGCGTCAGAAACAGTTCCAGGACCAGACTGCGCCCTGAGTCCTTCTGATGTGAGCCATGGGTGTCCCGAAAATACTCCAGTCAGGAGCCAGGCCCAGCTATTTTGAGAACCGCTTAACGCCTGGTGCTTGTGACTCTCCAGGAAGCCCGACAGCCTCGGTGGTTCCGGTTTGTCCCTGATCTGTTACCAAATCGTTTCTTGAGCCCCAAGCGAGCCAAACTCTTTTCGGTTAGAAGACCCTGTTTCTTTGTTCAAATTGTCCAACCGTGGGATGGGCAGTAACACCTCGGCCGGAGTGCAATTCCTTCTGCCACTGCTTCTTTTTTGGGGTTCATTCTCAGCGCTGTCCCGGCGACGAGTCGGTGTCTCTTCAAGCACGCCCAGCCTTGTCACCAACGCCACCCCAAAAAAAGAATACCGTACCCAACGAACTAAAGCCACACACCCGACGGACAGCAACTTGCATGTTCTTATCATTGAGTTGTGATTGGCTCAGGGCATGCTCTGCATAATGAATGTTATCTCATGTTGGGTTTCGACCGACGGCTTCAAAGCCGTTTCAGATATCTTCATCTCTGGTTGGCTATTTTCATTACTTACCGAACTGTAAATCGCTCATTGATTCCGATCTTCAGGTCCTCTTCCATTTCCCCAGACCGTACGAATGTCGGTTTCGGGACACTCCAGACTTTCAGGCACTTCTCCATGTCTGCCCTGGATTGAGAGGCTATGGTGTCCGGCTTCGGAGGTACGCGATGAGTTGAATTGAATTGCTGGGGTTTTGCCGTCAACTATCAGCGTCGGTCCGGTTGTGTCAGTCGATTTTGCTCACCTCTTCATCCATTTCTCCCTGGATAAATCATTGATCTAGAATGGAGGACTCCATTCTGCCGGGTGTCAGGGTTCAATTATTTCCGAGCTGAACCCGACTGGCTGCAACGAAAGGTTCTTGTCAGTGGGCGCACACGCACGAGACCATGAGAAAAGATAGAGCCCCTGACGATGCCAGGGGTAATGCATATTCCGACAACTTAGTTGAGATGCTCTCAAGTAAATGTATGGTAATGATAAGGCAGGCCAAGAGGAAGAATAACACCAAAGTGATTAGAGGGCGCGTCTGAAGATGTCCAGGAGAAATTTTCTTCTCAGTCGAGGGCTCGTGTGAGGTTAACCAGAGTTTTGCAGATCGTTCCTACTCTGTGAGTGGAAGAATATTATCTCAGAGTAGGTGCAAGTGCTCGAAACTTTGGTTTGGCAACTACCTATGCCCAAACCACAAAACCACAGTGACGCCTACCTTTCTTAGACGAGAATCACCCTAACTTTATCATAATCTTCTAAAATTTGACTGCCTTTTTCAGAACTCATCATAAGTTTCTATTGCTTTGAGCAGGAGAATTGCCTAGATTGCCTCTTTGAGTGGTTATTCTGCTATTAATGTCCCACACTGCTGAGACGGAGATCTGCCGCCCCCCGCAATACCCAATTGACTCATTGGAAAATTGCCAGACCAATCAGACTCAAGCTTGAGACTATTACACATTTAAATGAGCAACAGGAACTGATCCGATTCAGGCTTACCCCAGGTTTCCGTCGATATCTTCCTATCTCTGGAAGAGAAAGAGCAATTAATCTCGATCACTAAAGGTCTCATGGCTATTGGATCGCCAGAAGGGGGATGTAAATCGTTTGGCTTTTCTCGCTCCCACCCTCCCGTCATCCGAGATCTGGTGAATTGGGTGATGGAATCACGTCCAGATAACTCGTTGGGCGAATGACATTGAGTTTAATTGTTGAGATACCGTGCCGGCTTCTGAAATCAAAAACTGCCGATTTCGCATTGGACCCAGCACGGAGTCAACTCCGGGTTTGGCGTTCCGAGATGCTGCGATTCACGCCGAGACCCGGCGGGGTGATTGACGGGGGGTGACGGACTTTCACCGGGGGTTGGCCGTGCCAAGCTGGGGCACTCAGCATCTGCGTGCGTCTTGACGCAGCTCAACACCATCCAGTGGCGACGGGTAATGGTGGTTCAAATCTCGTGATGGATCAAAGGACACCAGAAGGGAAAGGGAGTTGCTCTTTACATCACTTTATTCTCATTGGTCTTGGCAGGAAGGGGCCAAGGTCAAGAATTGCCCTTGACCCTCAAAATGACGTCGCTAACTTGTGTTTCTACACACCCATGACGCTCTGTATGGGCACGTCCCAGTACCAGCTCGCTACTGCCATGCCGCCAACGCTCATCGTAACTGCCATGAGGAAATTGACATCATTGTTGTCCAGAAGATCCCACCCGTTTTCGATAGCCCGTGATGGTCGCTGATCTCCAAAACTTGACTTGCGGTGCTTGTCTTTATAATTGTAGACACCAGCATGAGCATCGTCATCGTCCACAATAGCGGAACCACCAAGCTTCTCTTTTGCCTCGCTCTGCATGGCCCCGGTTTTGACATTCGAATGAGCTGCCGCGTCCGTGGCAGATTCGGCTACTAGGACACGGTTGCCGCCTTCTCCCTCGACAATCTTACCGGACCGTACGTCCCTGACTGACCGTTGGAATAGGCCACCCAAGAAACTATCCAAGACACTGCCAAGAGCACCCCAGACTACCATGAATCCCATAAACTTGCGCCGCTCCAGCATCGTCCATGGGGCACCGCCTGCGGGCGTCTGAGATGACTCCTCACTGCAGGACGGTAGGAATATCATGGATGCGGTGACAATAATCATTGACCCCAGCAAACCTGCACCTAAACCCAGCAAGGTGACACCACCGTTTGTTCCGCGAGGCACCTTTCGGAGTGTTGGCGATGTGATCAGTCGAGGTTGTCCTGAAGACAGGATACCAAGCTCGGAGCTGAAGGTATCAGCCGCAACGGCCGCATAATTGGCAATGATTCCAACGACCAGGAGGTCGCCGCCCCATGAAAAGCATAGTGATCCCGTGGGATCCGGGGTATTAGGATCGGCGAATGCGGCTTCTCGTTTTCGTAGTTGGTTCGCGTGGAGGACAGAGAGGACAGAGGCCATCAAACTGTTGGCGAGAACTTGACAGATCAGTCAATTGATTCATGAAAGGCTTCAAGTGCTTACCTTGAACATGTGTTCTAGGCCCTTCCCCTCCAGATGTACCCTTTGAACGAAGCGTATAGTTGGCCTTGATGCCTTCTTTGATCTGAGGCGTCGTCAGACATCTCCCTTGCCGTGTAGCGGGCGCAAATACTTACGTGTGTTACGCGTGTTCCGGCAAGGAAAAACACGCATAGGAGTGCAAATGGAAGATTCCATGGGTGGTAGGCGTGTGCGGCAGCTGTCAGAGTCGCAGCGAAGATGCCAGCGGGCGTTAAAGAATTCTTGCTCTTGGCGCGGTAGATGAGCCCGCAAGTTGCGGGGAGAGCATATAGCAATCTCATGACTGATGGACTTAAGCGCTTAGAATACTGAAGTTTCAGGGCGCAAAAGGTGAGCTGAGGTTTGTCGTTGTCGAACTTCTTGTGGTTAATTGAAAGAGCTAGTCAATTTGGCATCAAGCTACCCTCGTCAGCTGACGTCAGCGATATGGGAAATACAACCACGTGTGGTACCTTGAGCAAGAACCTCGCTCGACAATAATAAAGTGTCCGGCTTTGGAATAGGAGAGGGGACGTCTTGTTTTATAGTCAAGAATTACTAAACTATGTCTAAGCAGTCTCTATCGACGTCTCAACTACTAGTCGATTCTGTGCAATGGCCTATCATCCCATCATTGCTGGCTCCTCCCTTCAAAGACAAAGATAATGGACCGAGGTTACACCAAAGCTGAATCAGAAATGGAATGAGGAAGAAGGCCCTATATCTCACAACGTGTTCAGAAGAAAAGCAGATCAAGTTCTAAACAGGCACTCGAGTAAATTTTCGTGTCAAAAGAGCCTACCCTGAAACTCGTAGCTCTTATCTGAGTGAAATGGGTAGGCTAAAGCATGATGCTGGGATACTATCTATCATGCAAGCCTTACTTCATAGTATGATTCGAGGTGGCTTTGGTCTTACCAGCCTCTTACAGTCAGTTTTTTGGATTTCTTATCCAACTCTTTTTGAAGGATGGACTCGGCATATCTCCACTTTTCCGGTCCAAGATTCCCGGACTGATCGGATCCGAAGCCGAAAGGTAGATAATGACATCTTACCATTTAGAGAAGAAGACTGACCATATAATTATCTCCGGTATTGACATAATAGTTATTTGGGGTTTCTGGGTCACTATTCTAGATCAACTTAAACAGAAACTTTATGGCAGGAGCTCAATACATAATAAACATAAGCTCTTACTGGGGCATCTTCTGTGCAAGGATGATAAGGAATACGTTTGTGGCGTGATTGGTACAGACACGAAAGTGAGGATGAACTCTAACTTAGTGACGATAACTACTGATCATGTACGAAAGGTAGACAAAACTATAGATATGATACAGCTTCTTCTGACGCCCCTATCAAAGTTTCGAGTTTTCTCCCAACACTTGATTAAAATATATACATAACGAAATACTGATCCAGTGCACGCAATGCTCAATAAGAAAACATCGATGCCGCCAGCGGCGAGTTCCAATCTTATAGCCCGCCAATAAACAAATAACACGCTTCATTCTGTTTTGTCCGTCATCATCAGAACTACATTCATCCAATATCGAAACTGGTATCCTCAACTCATACTCAGGTCTCATCCATATCTAGTGTTTGGAAAGATATGTATGGTGCCTCTTCGCCACTTGTGGGTGGCCAAGCCCACTGGCTATGTTGAAGAGAGACAGGACCCGAGGCCTCGAAATTCACCATAGGGGGTGCTTGCGAATACCACATCCCTTGCTGGACAATAGGGGGAGAATTCATATTGGTAGACATTATCCCTTGAGGAAAAGTCTCGTTGATTGGCCATTTGCCCATCTCCTCAAACGGGGTGAACGAGTGAGTTGACACACTAGTAGAGGAGCCTGACGAAGATGGCATGGATGAAGATACCCTCGAAGAAGCTTCAGCCTGAAAAGGCGACGGCATATCCACCAAGGCTTCATTATTCGCGATAAAGCCATTCGGAGGCCTGACATTGCTCTGAGGGGAGTGCGACATGGATCGCATAGAGTTCATGCTCGGCTCCAATAACCCAAGCGCGTTGGTATTGCTATTACTGCCGAAAGCACGAGCACATGACTTGATCTGCTTTTGCACACTGCGCAAAGTTGTGCCTTGGTAGAATCTCTCGTCTTTGCTGATTGTATACAAGGAGCTTGCCAAAGAACAGAGACGATTATCCCACTCTGGACGGAAGTAGCTATGATCAAGACTAAGCCCTAGGTTATCCCGTAGGAGTTTAAACGCCCGGGAACAAGTGTCCATGAGAGTACACAGAGCTTTAGAGAGGGGTTGTTGGAATGTTGAGGCTGAGTGTTGATTATGCATGGTAGTTGGCGAAAGGGACTGTATGATCTGTTCTACAGAAGCACAAAATTGATGAACAGTCTCAGCCGGGACCACCACTTGCTCATAGAATGAGCCGTTTTTGGGGAAGAGGAACTGAATGATCATGGTATGATGAAAGGCAACAAGTAATTGCCACAACCTGTCATCATCTTGACCTTTTGCGTTCGGATCGTGTGTACTTGTACTAAAAGAGCGGATAGCTTCTTTACAGATGCCGACGCCATGATTTGAGGCGGTTTGATCCGAGGTTTGGGAGAACAAGTATGCAACAGTGCTCACAACCTGGGCAAGAGGTCTCATTTCTCGAATGTTGCCCTTTTGCTTTTGTAGGGTGTTGAAGTTCTCAGAGACGAGGTCAAGCTGAATGGCAACTGATGAGGTTGAGGTCACGGGGAGAGATTCGAGGTCAAAAGTTGATGGTGTGATCTTGGACAAGACTTCTGCCTGGATGGAGGTCCAGATGTGAAGAGAATATGTTGTCCACCAAAGATTGGAGACAACCTCTTTCTCGACATCAAGGACGTCAACACCATTGATGCGGCTAGAGTTCGGCTGGGAGGCATCCTTCGACATACAATCCTTGATCTCGGTAACCAGCTTGCTTGCAACTTCGATATAACAGATCGCTCGGCGGAATTCGTGGAAAGATAGGGCGTTCCAAGCCAGCAACACCATGGTCTGTGCTGTGGTAACACCTTTGTAAACTCTTGTAGGCACACCGGAGTATACAGCATCGTTGTCCTCGGAAGGATGATAGCGTGGCCGCATCTGTAGCTGAGTCTTGGCCCACTGTAGCAGTACATGTCCACGAGCAACTGTCGAGTCCTCTCCGACGACAAAGCTAGCATCAGCCAGCATAACAGCCATGAGGATTTCGTCACAGGTATCTTCGCGGATTTCTCGAAGCAGCAGTGTCTTGGAGATGAGAAATGTTAGGGGATGTGCGGAGAACCAGACGTCGATAAGCTGGTTCCTCTGTCGATGGCTAAAGGTAGACAATGGGCTACAATATGCTGAAGGATTGTCGAACATGTTGGTAGAAGTATCGTTGGATAATCCAGACCGGATAAATTGGTTGCTTTCATTAGACTGAGGAGACCCCAAGTCGCTATATCTCTGACCAACAGAAGCGACAAGGTCAAAGGCAATCAGGGGCAGCAGCCCGGTGAATCTAACCTCTGTGCTCTGCTGCTGCTGGGCTTTTCCTACTTCTCCAAAAATTAACTGGGAAAACTTGTCCTGAAACATCTGTTCGAGGGATGCAGCAAGGCTCTCAACACCATCTGCCAACGGGGCAAGATCTTCCTGGGTTCTGCCAGGAGACATAGAAGAGGCAGAATTGGCAGAGCACGATCTCCTTCTCTTGCTGTCAGGTAGTTCATGTTCGCTCCGCACCTGTAGATGATTGCTGGCTTTTGTGCTGTCGAAGCTCAAGTTCCGACCCTTTGGTCTTGGAGGCTCAAAGTCGTAAATGCAGTCGGCACCTTGCTTACGACAAGCCTCGCAGATAGTTTCGTTTGAGCACTTGATTTTTCTCGCCCGACAAAATGCACACGACCGTCTCAAGGGATGTTTCGAGCTCATCTTGCTCGAGGGGTGTAAATGTTGAAGGACCAGTTACCATATGTCATCAAATCTGGGGGCCAAAAGAAACTGGCAGCTCTGGGGAATTTGCCAAAAAGGGATCTGATCTCAGTAGAAACGCCGAGGAGACGATCTTTGTATGAGGTTGAATGGCGTCGGCTGCCTGGGTTTAGTTTCGAATTAGAGTAGCCTCAACAGGAGCTAGACAAGCCCACACTGTAGGGTTTAGATCAGATCAACGCTCAGGGCCTCCAAGAAGGTTTCCCCTCTCATTGGTAGGTAATATTAGTAGTAGCCGAAAAGCTTGTCAACCATCCATGTCCGAGGCCTGCATCATTTAGGGCTGATAGCCTCGATAGGGTGGGAGTGGCAGTGTCTGGGTCAAGTGAAGCACCACTCTGCTGGTAACTTGGAGGGAGAACTGACGTGAACTGACAGACAAAAGACATGTATTGGATGGACAGAACACGGAGCTAAAGATGACACAGGCCGGAGGCAGTGTTGACAACCGTCAGATGCATATTCTTATTTTGAGGGCATCATGCTGAACGAGAACGTCAAACACGCTGCCAGGCTCCCAGCAAGGCATCTCGGTGGATCCGATGTCATGGACACGGCTTACATGGCATTATTATATACGAAAATTATCGATTTGGAAGCTCGGTCTTACTGTTCTTCGTGTACCTCTCGTAAGTGAGACTGGACTGCAACAATACGAAAACTTTGCTGTGAATCAAGGAACAGGATTGTGATCTAGTTATACTCAATGCTAACTCTCTTGAATCATACTTAACTCATTCCAGAGAAGCCTATCGCATTGCCTGCCTATTACGGATCAGTTGAAAATAGTTCAATGTCTCGCAGCAAGACTTAATTTAGACCCTCCGAACCTGTACGCAGCTCAAGAGCAAACACTGTACGGAAGAATGCGTCAATCCGGGCTGTGACCTGATAAACTGCATCAGAGGGGAGAGACATGGCCAGTGATTTAATCCTCCGGAGTTGATCTCACTCGGCATCTAACATAGAGCAAGGATGACCTCAATGGGCGGTAATGGGTCAAACGGTGCCGTTTCTTAGTCTTGGTGTGGCGCCGAGCCATTGGTTCTCGCATTGCTAGTTTAGTTGGGCTGAGTCTTACATGGCTTTCTCGTGGCTCTCTGCCTGTGACCAATGATGAGAAGCAAATCTGTGTCCCCTTGTAATAGGATCCTCAGCTGAGTGATATGTTTGCTTTGTAACATGGATGTTTTAACGAGGTTATGACGGTTGAGTTCGGCAGTTCAACTAATACCATTCCTCAGCACACAATCATATTTTCAGCATCACCTCATCAAGCGTCGTAGCTCAAATAAAGTTGATACAAGGCCAATAGCCCCCACACGGAACGTCGTCATGCCGGTGGCCCATGGTTCGACTAGTTCTAGACCCTGCGCCAGAGATATCAACGGGAAATGCCGATGCTGTCAAGTCACACTCACCCTCACACTAATAAAAAAAGGCTTGATATTGTGGTGGTAGAGTTACTGGCCAACTACCCGATTCCGGTTTGCCTGACATTAGATGGGTCCTACCATTCAACTTTGTGGCTGTATGCAACATGCACAATGGCAAATTCCGTCGACGCCTACCACGTAGTATGCATGATGAGACTGCATTTCCAGCCAAGGCAGAATCCCTCTTCAGCTATGGCATTCGCATTGACGGTAATAAACATGCTTGTCATGCTGGTCGAGTCAACTCAGACCTAGACACTCATTCATTACACGATGGTAACACAAGACACGTTGTAAATAGTCCAAATCAAAAACTTGATTCAATTGCCAATAGGCACATGATTGATGATATCCGCTAACCAGTCCCGCACCATATGTTGAAATGTCACGCCCTAATGCTTCGCCTTCCCATCCGTCCGTTCCCACGTTGAGTTGAGGGTGTACAGTCCCGTGTACCTCGCTTCCGACAAAATCCATTATGCACCAGAATCCTTTTAGTTTAAAAGAGACCCTCGATCTCGCCTGTCTCGACATTGACATCAACATTGAGATAGCCAGGTGCTGTTGGCAGACCAGGAATTGTCTGAATATCAGCAGCAAGGGCATACCTGGTAATTTGTTAGTTACGTTACGTCCAAAAAAGTAAATAGGCTTACAGGTATCCTGCTCCGGCAGCCATCCTGACATCACGAATGGGGATTGTGAAGCCAGTAGGAGCACCCTTTAGGTCGGGATCATGGGACAGAGAGTATTGTGTCTTGGCCACGCAGATAGGTAGATGACCGTATCCCTGGCGGGTGTATGTGTCAACCTTCTTCTGGGCGAGCTCGCTAAACTCGACCTTCTCGGCACCGTACATCTTCTTGCCGATAGCTTCAAGGCGCTCCTGAACAGTACCCTCCAGATCGTAGGTCAGCTTCAGGTCCTTGGGCTTCTTTGAAGCTGCAATGACACCATGAGCCAGGTCGACGGCTCCCTTGCCACCCTCAGCCCAGTGGTTAGCAAGGATGGCATCCTCAGCACCCGCGGAGATGGCCTCCTCACGAATGACAGCGATCTCGGCCTCTGTGTCGGTAGAGAACTTGTTGATCGCAACGACAACAGGAATGCCAAAAGATTTGGCGTTGGCAATCTGCTTCTTCAGGTTCACGCAACCAGCACGCAGAATGTCAACGTTCTCCTCCTTGTAAACGGGGCTGAGCGCGGCACCAGGAGCAATGGGGGGTGCACCGCCGTGAACCTTGAGGGCTCGGACAGTAGCAACAACGACAACAACATCGGGAGTAAGGCCAGAAGTACGGCACTTGATGTTGAAGAATCGTTCACCACCCATGGTAAAGTCGAAACCGGCTTCGGTGACGACGAAGCCAGCCTTCTCCTCATGGTCCTCGTCAGGCTCAGTACCAGCAAGCTTCAGAGCGAGCTTGTCAGCAAGAATAGAGCTCTGACCGATGCTGATATTAGCAAAAGGACCAGCATGGACAAATACAGGAGTACCCTCCAGTGTCTGCATAAGGTTGGGCTTGATGGCATCCTTCATGAGAGCAGTAAGAGCGCCGCCCGCACCGATATCATCGGCAGTGACAGTGTCGCCATTTCGTGATGTAGCCACCACCATTGAACCCAGACGCTCGCGCATCTCTGCCAGACTGTTGCTAAGTGCCAGGATAGCCATACACTCGCTAGCAACTGTGATATCAAAACCAGTCTCTCGAGTTTGGCCCTTCTCAGTGGGGGCGGTTCCAACCGTAATTCCTCGAAGGTGACGGTCATTAACATCCAGAACTCGTCTCCACGTAATCGTCTCGGGGTCGATGTCCAGTCTGGCAAATCGGTGAATCTCGTCTTCGGTCAGTTCATCAGGGTTGGTCTTGTCAATTCCGAGCTTCTTCAATCGGCGGAACATGACAGGGGCGAATTTCCTCTCGCCGTTCTTTGTGGGGACTAGACGCTTGTACAGAGGTCCGTCCTTCTGAGTATTCTCGTGGAAGATGCGAGTCTCAATAGCAGCAGCCAACAAGTTATTGGCAGCGGTGATGGCATGGATATCACCAGTAAGGTGCATGTTGAATTCATCCATAGGGATGACCTGACTGTAGCCTCCTCCAGCGGCACCTCCCTTGATACCAAAGGTAGGGCCCTGACTGGGCTGTCGAACGTTGGCAAAAGTCAAACGTCCGACATGAGCTCCGAGAGCTTGAGCCAAGCCCATAGTTGTGGTAGACTTGCCCTCACCCAGGGGTGTTGGGGTAATGCCAGTGACAACGACATAGCGGCCGTTTCGACGGTGCTCCAGTCGCTGCAGGAGACCGAGGTCAACCTTGGCCTTGTATGCGCCATAGGGTTCCAGCTCGTGGGGAGCAATGCCGACCTCGGCAGCAATGCGTGTGATGTCCTTAGGTGTTTGCGCTCGTGACACAGCGATATCTGAAGGAACAGGATCCTCTAGTTTCAGGGGTAGGGGGATGGTCTTTCGAAGCTTCTGAGACTCGAAATACCACGTTGTAGCATCGACGACATTCTGCATCAACATAGCGACAGTCATGGGTCCAACTCCACCAGGAACGGGGGTGATGGCGGACGCAACTTCGACTGCGGCAGCGTAGTCGACATCACCAACAAGTCGTTGACCAGACTTCTTGGTGGCATCAGGCAGAAAGTTGGTTCCAACGTCAATGACGACGGCACCAGGCTTGATCCAACTGCCCTGGACGAACAGAGGCTGGCCAATAGCAGCAACAACGACGTCTGCATTCTTGACGTACGCCTCAATGTTTTGCGTTTTAGAGTGCAGAACGGTGACAGTAGCGTCAGCGTTTCGCAACAGGTAGCTCACGGGGCTACCGACAATGTCGCTTCTCCCAAGAACAACTGCGTTCTTTCCCTTCAGGTCAATCCCCGACTCCTTGAGAAGGATCATGACACCCTTGGGCGTGCAGGGCACGAAAAGAGGTTTGCCGCCCCTCTTGGCTAGCTCTCCAATGTTCTTGGTGCCAAAGCCATCAACATCCTTCTCATCTGCCACAAAAGATGTGACAGTATACTCAGAGATGTGCTTAGGAAGAGGGAGCTGAACTAGGATACCGTGAACGGCAGGATCATGGTTGAATTGACGGATATGATCGAGAAGCTCCGCCTCCGTGATAGACTCAGGGTAATGCAGCAGTTGGCTGTCGATACCAGCCTTTGTGATGAGTCAGTGAGCGTACGCAGTTAAAATTTCAATATGACTCACCTCTGTAGCAGCCTTGAGCTTCATGCGAACATAGGTAGCTATATCGTGGGTTAGTGGTGAGATGATCTCATGATGGCGGGGCAGGATTATGACGAACAGGAGTCTGAACGATCACCCACTGTGAGACAATTGAGTCAGCTTTGAACAAGTAGAGTATTACGAACAAATTGGTCATACCTTGGATGATCTTGAGGCACGGCTTAAACCTAGGGTTGAGCTTTTGTTTCTCAGTAACCTCGGCGCAGAGCTTCTCGCGGATCGACTTGGCAATGGCATTGCCATCGAGCTTTGCAGCAACCATTGTAGTCGAGGAAAAGAGTCTTTTCTGAGGTGAGAATGAGTTAATGAAATACAAAGACTTAGACTCGACAACAAAGGTTGAAGCAAAGATATTTCGTCGTCTGTTGACTGAGAGGCAGTCTCTGTATAAGAAGTGGGCTGTCGGGTTGTGAGGAGGGGCAGTCCGAATAGCGGCGTCCACGAAAGACACGGTCGAGACGGGAGAAACCACCGAACACGTGTGAAGGGGAGTTTGCCTGTGCGACTTTGTGCGTAAATACGCCTGTGGGTGGGTGAGAATCTGACTTTGCTGGGACCCGCCTAATTCTACTGCGGGTTCGGCTTGGTGCGTATACAATCGGCAGCTCAACCGTTGATGTCCAAGGCTTATTCTCGTTGCATATCGTGATATCGGTATCGATAACGTGAAAGATAGAAAACGCAAATGCCGTTGCTGTCTCGGGATCACTCGGGAACTATTCGATTCAAGCCACCCGGCGCAACGGAGGACCGCGCCGTACATGATCAACTGTAATGATTATATCCTCAGTTGTATGTAGATGAGTATGGTATTAGACCCAATGCCGAACAATCTCCTGGTGTCCGACGGATCAATGGCGAGAGCATATACATGTAGATCTATGCAATGCAATGCAAGCCTTTCCGTAAGGAAATGTACTAAGCCAAAGTTGCAGAAAAGAGAGGAAGCGAACCAGCAAGGTTGTTGGATGATGACGACGGCAATAACACAATATTGTACAGCAACGTAGTCTCTCAGTCGATAGACTTAGTCTTTCAAAGAATATTGAGCCAGTTGAGAACTTCTTTGCATCTCGTCTATTCGAATACTTGCAATCAGTGGTCTCGCGTGAATGACTTTGCATTACCGCAGAATCTGATGTTAAGTTCCTAGCTTGAAGAAGGGACATTGACGTGTCTCTCAACGAACCGGACAATCAAGTCCAATGGGATAGAATAGGTCTGGTAGTGATGCCTTCGATGGAATGGTCTTACACTGAGATTGACAAAGGCTAGAGTTCTAGAATTTTACCTGTATAAGGTGGTAGTTAGTCACACGCGACAGATCTTACCTTCATGACCCGCTCATGGTGCCAAGCCTGAGCTGCCGCTGCCTTCCTCTGAGCAGATGTGACCCAAGTGCAGTGCTAGAAATACAGTGCTAATAACGAATTATACCCTTATTTACACTTATTGTTGGATCATGCAAAGACTACCTAATCTCTGATAGTCTTCAGATTGCACAAGGATCCTTGTTACTCTGACTATTAAGTCAGAGCGGATAGAGGCTGCCCTAGATCCATTTATGCTGGCTACTGATCTTGCTGATTATCTTGTACGAAAGGGTGTACCCTTTGTGAGGCGCATCACATCTCTAGGCGATGCGTCGCTAAGAGCGAGAAGCGAGGTATCCCGATAAACGAGCTCTCACTGGAGCAACTACAAGCTCTTAATGGCCGGTTCGAGGAGGATATTTCGCATATGTTTGACTACGAGAGAAGCGTCGAGATGAGAGCAGCCAAGGCTGGTTGCAGCCGATCGACGTTCTTAAGGCTCCTGCTTAAGCGGGTTCACAGCTGAGAGCCTCAAAGAGACTTTTTTTTATTAGAAACAGCAAGGCTACCCGGACGATAGATTCGTAGCCATTGCAGCTGAGCCAGAGTCTATTCGGCTACAGCATAGAAATATTATAACCGTGCCCTGCAGAACACGCTCGGGTTTCCTTGCAGACTACCAAAGCTGTTGATGCCTCATATTCGCTGACAAGTGAGCTGAGACTAACCAGGAGTCATAGCATGAATCGATTTCGAATATTTTCACAAAGAACTACTCAGACTATGACTCTCGAATCCTTCAGTGACTCTTCTCAGACTCATATTAATCTATGAGAGGTATCATAATGTGCTAAACATGGTTAAACTCAACTTTAACACCTCTCTCCCTACAAATCAGGCATCAGCCATGTGCCCCTCATAGCTCAGCTAAGGCGGGGAACTGATTTCGATTTTTGCCCCACCAAAACGCACAACCGCCAAAAATTCCATCGCGAAAGCCCTCGCCATATAACCACCCGCTCCGAATCTGCCTCCGCCATCAACCCCTCCTAGTGCCCCCCAGACATCGACAATATGAGGCCCATTCTTCTTGCCGGGCACGAGCGTGCGCTCACCCAGATCAGGTATGTCCGAGCCATGCTCTGTCTCTATACACCTGTCTGTATTATAGTCTTGAGGAAGAAGAGGGAGAATATTATACCTTTATACAGCCTGTGATAACTTCGCCGGTACCCTCGACTGACCTCGCTCAACAGATTCAACAAAGATGGCGACCTCATCTTCTCCGTCGCAAAGGATCAGCAAATCTGCGCCTGGTTCTCCCACAACGGCGAGCGACTTGGAACCTACCACGGCCACGTCGGTGCCATCTGGACAGTCGATGTCAACCCCACCTCGACCATGATCGCCTCCGGTTCTGCCGACAATACCATCCGTCTCTGGGAAGTCAAGACTGGCCGTCTCATCAAGACCTGGGAGTTCCCCACCGCCGTCAAGCGAGTCGAGTTCAACGAAGATGCCACCAAGTTGCTGGGAGTTACCGAGAAGCGAATGGGTTACCTATCCAACATCGTCGTCATCGACATCAACCCCGATCTTAACGCTGAGCAGACCGACGAGAAGGCTCTTACTATTGTTTGCGACGAGAGCAAGGCCACCGTTGCTGGCTGGAGTGCTCTCAGCAAGTACATCATCGCCGGACATGAGGATGGTAGCGTAAGCCGATACGATGCCAAGACTGGTGATCTCCTCGACAATGTTCCCGTCCATGAACTCAACCAGCCCATTGTCGATCTCCAGTGGTCTCCCGACCGTACCTACTTTATCACCGCATGCAAGGACAAGACTGCCAAGGTATGTCAGATCAGACTATCTCATATGACAAACACTAATCTTTAAAGCTCATCTCTGCCCGCGATCTCGAGGTCCTCAAGACCTATACAGCCGACACACCCCTCAACAGTGCCACTATCACCCCCAAGAAGGAATTCGTCATCCTCGGTGGTGGTCAGGCCGCTATGGATGTTACCCGAACTTCTGCCCGTCAGGGTAAGTTCGAGGCTCGTTTCTATCACAAGATCTTCGAGGACGAGATCGGTCGTGTGCGAGGTCACTTCGGTCCTCTCAACACTGTCGCTGCCGACCCTACAGGCAAGAGCTACGCCAGCGGCGGAGAGGACGGATACGTGCGAGTTCACCACTTCGACAAGGGCTACTTCGACTTCAACTACGAGGTTGAGAGGGAACGAATCAACCGAATGCAGTAGATGCGTTCTTTTCCTGTGTGCTTGCATAGTACGGCGTTTGGGGGACAAACAAATAAATGTTTTTGTTCAAATGGGGCAAAAAATAAACGGGAGCTGGATGTGATGGAAGAAGAATTGAGTGTGTTGGGGGAGATAAAGAGGTTGACAAATGGGCTTGTAATTCTTACCATCTCTCCAGGGTTTAAGGAAAGGTCGAAATGCACGATTGATCACGTTTCTACGACTTTGGATATCTTTATGACCATGCTGTCATGAACACCATGGTCGCTACTTCACAGCACATCGAGTTGAAGATATCAGGCAGACACTCAGTCAGATGGTTCTTCCGCTCAAGTAACTTTCTTCATTGTACTATCAGCCATTATCACGCCTGTATTCCCACCTGTCGAGGCATCGTGTGATGCATTTTCTGGCCCCTGGTACAAACAGCCATGCTAGATTAAGCAAATACGTACACATTGGCTTCTCTTATAAGTCCTCAAAGCAACCAAACGCCAAAAAGTCTATCCCTTTGCCCACCCAGCATACTAAAGGCAATTTCATATTCCCTCACTTCTTTTTGCCCTTCTTGCCCTTGGCAGAACCTCCTGCGGATACGGTAGAGGCAACACTAGATGCTCTTGATGGAGTGGCGGAGCTATTCTTGCTAGACTTGACGGACTTGACATTATCGAGTGCCTTGTTCTGTAAAACATGTTAGTCAAGACAATGCACAAGATTGGTTATTGACGCACCTTGACGCCGTTTTTGGCCTTCTTCTTTGCTGGCGCCATACCAAGAATGCTATCTTCGTCATTCTCATCGTCAGGCTCTCGCTTGGATTTTCCATTCACTCCGTTTGAGCCACGAGCAGGGCCGTCTTCGAACTCTTTAACAATAGTAGTGATCAAAGTAGTGCATCGACGAGACAGCTCAATTGGTGTTCGACTGAGAAAGAACCAGTCAAATCGGAATAGAGGTGACTCTCTAATGTCGTCTCGCATCTTTTCGTAGAGACCTTCCGAATCAATGCCATATCGATCAAGCAAAACCAAAAGGAACCGGTCCTCTTCTTCAGTGTAAACCTTCTTGTTGGTAGTCGACACAGAATAGTTGATCTTGAGCTGCTGCAGAGGGACTCGATACTGCTGCATCTTCTTTCTCAAAAGCTTTTGGTGATGGCCAATACGGCGAGTCCGCTCCTCGCCATCTTCGATAGTCTTGATGTATTTGGGGTAGTCGGCGATCTCGGTATAGCGTTGCCAAAAAACCTTTGCATAAGCCTTGATTTCGGGGGCTGACTTGCTGTCAATCTCGTTAGAGATGCCTTCGTAGTCAGTTCGTCCGTATTTGCCCGATCCATTGACAAATTGCTGAAAGTCTCGTTTGTTCCAGTCTCCAAAACCTTGTAGCGACAACTTCTCTTTTTCCTCCCTCTCTTCCTCGGTCAAAGGTGTAGCGTTGTCGATCTCCTGCTGGTCGAGGGCTCTTTCGGCCTCTCGCTCTTCAAGATTTTCTTCATCACCGTCAGGTAGAGGTACCTTATACCCAATCTCCTTCCGATAGTATGCAGTCTCCCTATCTTGGAGATCTCGCAAGCGAGGGGGGTAGAATTGGTAGTCATGAACAGGAACTTGCTTTGGTGCCCGGGGTGCCTTTGGCTTAGCATCGGCCTTGGGGTTGGGATACATAGTTTGCCGGAAGTACTTATCCATCGAGTATGACTGTTCCTTTCGCTCTCGCTTGGCCGGGTTGATCCAGGTCATGTTGATATTCTTCTTTGTGTTGGCGAAGTTCTCGCCATTCCACTCGTAAGCAGACTCGGAGGTAAACTTTTGCAGATCATCGATTCCCAACTTCTCATATTTTGCGTTCAGCTCCTTTGTTCGGTTTTCGCCCTTTGCAAGGATCTCATCGATATCGTCATCACCAACTTCGCCGTCCTTGGAGGCCATGTTGCCGGTAGGCCCCTTGGACTGAAAGACCTTCTCAGCACCGTGCTGGATCATGGAAAGAAGTTCATCCTTGTTGGCTGCAGCTTTAGCGGCTTGTTGGGCACGCCCTTGTTGGATAACCAGTTGGTCTAGTCGTAGCTTCTGGGCAGCTCTCTCCAGAACCTTTTCTTCGATGGCGTTATCTGTGACAAATCTGTATACAACAACCTGCTTAGTCTGACCAATACGATGGGCTCGATCCATGGCCTGAAGATCAGCTTGAGGGTTCCAATCACTGTCATAGAGAATAACAATGTCGGCAGTCGTCAAGTTAATGCCCAGACCACCAGCACGCGTTGTAAGGAGGAAGACAAATTTCTCCGAACCGGGTTTGTTGTATTCGTCAATGGCAGCAATTCGATCTTCATGTGCGGTGCCACCATCGATTCGACAATATTTGTACTCTCGAAAGACACAATAGTCTTCGAGGATATCCAATAGTCGGCTCATTTGAGAGAAGATGAGAACGCGGCTTCCCTGCTTCTGGAGCCGCTTGAGGAGCTTGTCGAGAACTGTCATCTTGCCAGCATTGTAAATCAAATGCTCATCGGTTGTGTAAGGGGGTCCGGGCTCGGCGCCTTCGAACAGATAAGGGTGGTTACAGCACTTTCGAAGCTGCATCACGATATTGAGCAGTCGTGTCTTTGACTCTCGTTTGCCACCAGCGCCATTCACAGCATCAATGTCTTTCTCCAGAATCTTCTGGTACCATTTAATCTGCATCTCCGACATGCCAAGATAAACATTGACCTCTTTCTTGGGTAAAAGACTCTTCTCCACGTCGCTCTTCACACGACGCAGTAAGAAGGGGCGGAGGACCTTATGTAGTTGTTGTACGACCGTGTCTTGATCGCGGTCTTGACCAGAGAACCACTGATCAAATGCTTCAGAATCGCCGAAAACATCAGGAAGCAAGAAATTCAGGAGGGCCCAGAGTTCGTGCAGGTTGTTTTGTAACGGTGTGCCCGTAATAAGTAATCGGTTTCTGGAGGAGAACAATCGGATAACCTGTGACAGTGATGACTCTTCGTTCTTGATACGATGTGCCTGGATAATTGTTAGCTGATGAAAGTCTCGACTGCTCCAAACCACATACTTCATCGATGATGATGTATTCCCAAGCAAATTTCTTCAAATGCGCTTTCTCTCGAAGCACCATTTCGTAGCTGGTAATGCAAACATCAAACTTCTCGTCAACAAGCCGGTCGTTGATTAGAGTTTGTCGTTCATCTTTAGCACCCTGAAGCACCAAAACATCGACCTCGGGTGTCCATTTAGCAAACTCTCGCTTCCAGTTATCGAGCGTGGACTTGGGCACAATGACCAAGTGTGGTCCAGTAATGTCAAGGATGTGTCGCAAGTAGCCAAGAAATGAAATAGTTTGCAGGGTCTTTCCAAGACCCATTTCATCGGCAAGAATACCAGAAATACCATTCTCATGCAGAGAAATCAGCCAATTGAGACCGGCAACCTGGTAGTCTCGCATGGTGCCATGGATGAACGGAGGGGATTCTCGGAAGACCGTCTCAGCGGAGCCGCCGTGCTTCTCATCTTTCAAAAGCTCGGCGTCTTCTTCAGCTTCGGTACGTCGGCGTCGCTCGCTTGTGGCACCCCCTTGCCTTCCGGCACCCTTCTTGCCCCGCGCAGATTCGGCATTCTGTCGATCGATTTCGGTCATGATGTCGCGAATCTTGGGGTCGGGATTTGTTTCAATGAAATGGCGGAAGAGATCTGTCAGGCCGAGGAGGTATCGAAATCGACGAATGGTGTCATCTTCCTAGAGATCGGGTTAGATCGTTCCGTATCATAGCCTCCTCTTAGAGTGCGATATACCTTGGACTCGCCCAAGCGATCGTGCTTCTTTCCAAAAATGCTACGACGAAGTTGGTTGACTTCTGTGCGGCGCCTACGGCCATCACCAGTAGGCTCTCCGGCGACGCTGCTAGCAGTAGTGCTAGGGTTCTCGGTATCAGTGTAGTCGGGAGTCTCGTCAACTTCCTTAAAAACCCGTCAGCACAAGCTCTCGGCCACAAACGAACAAAATCTTGTCAACATGGGAACTCACCATCTCTTCTTCTTGACGATGCTCCTGCGCGTCAGACATGGACGCGTCAGTATCGACAGCTTTGGCTCGAGAGCGAGGCGCCATTGCGAGTCGAGTTTAGGATAAACCTCTTTACGCGACTGGCGTCCAGAAGACGCGTTTCTATAGCTTGCAATGTGAAGCACAAGTCAATGCAAGTAGTTTTTTGGTTCTTGTAGCGTATTTTGTGTATATCTTGAGGGGTATGTGGTGTATTTAACACAGTCACGTCGCTTGAAAGATTGGAAAAGAAAGTGTGAATGCTGTTGCGAAGGTGTTGGCGGGTAGAATCTAAACGGTCACCTCGAAGGGGGCCAATCTGAGCTAGCGGCGTGCATAGACCCTTGTAAATGGCATTGGGCCCCACGATGCTGCAAGGGAAGAAAGGATATTCCGATGGTTTTTCAACGACGTCACTCTGTCTTACTGATCTTGTGTGAGGAAGTCACTGTAAATCCGAAAACGCCCAGATTCAGTATTCTAAGCTAATCTTGTCTTATACACTCGTGCAAGTACGCGAATGAAAGAAATTCTGGTGAGTTGCTGAAAGACAATTCTCAAAGTTGTATCCAGTCACGTGGCTGAAATGCCCCCACATACAGGTACCGACCCCTCGGTTAGTGCCGTCGGCCATCAGGCTCTGCCCATGCTCCGTTGGAGTGGATGACCTGGGCAAACGCTTCGTGACCCCAACCTTTACCTTGCCCAACTGTGTTTGAGATCATAGCTCTTCAGGAGCAACATAACCAGCTTGTCTGACTCTGGTGTACCGCGACTACGTAGCATTCTCTCTCCGGTCTAGGAGACTCTTTTGATACCAATACTACTTCCCTTTACCATCAAGTGAGGCGATTTCCCCCTTGACGTTTTCAAACATATCTGACTCTTCGTTTCCAGTTTTCCACATCTCTCCGTCGCTTAATCACGATGGAGCCTATGAGGGGCATCTCTGGTAGCATGGGCAAGCAGCCTGCTCAGCAAGAAAGCCCTGAACAACTCCTCGATGTCTTCAAGGCAGCTGCACTGTCGGTGACCAAGCTCTACAAGATCTCAGCTGCAGGACAGTCAAAGGCGCGCGCCGATGGATATCAGGATTGCCTCGATGACCTCTTACAATTCTTGGATAAAGAGGGCATGGGTCTGGGTGATGGAGAAGGGTGGAAGATCCGGAAATGGGCCACAGAAAGACTCGATGGGCGTGAAAGCAGTTCTCTGAACACGGAGAGTGAGGACGAGGTCGACAAAGCAGAAACAGCCTCGTCGCCTGAACTGACTCGAACGGCTATCCCTCCTCATCCGGCAAACCACATGCGAACCGACTCCGCACCACCGAGTATCCCTCCTGTTGCCGAACAGCCTACGCCGATAGTTGTCCCTTCTCAAGACAACTTCACCTTTCAGTCTTCACACCCGTATCCGAATATCGCTACTCTGGACCTTTCTGACTCAAGACCTCACGACGATGTGCCTGCTCCCACACGACCAACGAAAACTAGGCTTGCAGGTGGTCCGAGTCGATCTTGCCCGAGGGGTCCGGGACATTTGGTACAGCGGGCTGGTAGCAAGCGCAAACTGAACTTTGAGGAAATATTCGATCTCGGCAGTCTAAGTGGAAAGGATCCTTTCGAAAAGGGAGGGAAGCGTGGCCGGCATGCTTGATTATCCACCGACATCATCACCTTTCCTTATTTCAACACACAACATGAAGCATATTTGTCTCGGAGCACTGGGTACTGGATGGATGGGATGGAACGAGGCATGTTTACAGACGGACGCATTGACTAGCGAAGAGCATGGGCGGCGTTTGGAGGACGTAACGATTGCATTTGGGGGTGTCTGGTTTTCATTTTGTGTCTGGCATTGCCATATTTTTCATAACACGATAAATTTGATGATGATGATTCTCTAACTATTCCTGCTGAACCAACTAAACTCCTTGTACGGTTGTATGTGACTGGTCATCCTATCATGGTATGGCAAAGCCCTATAACTTCCTAGGTCGAAGGAGTAGATGGCAGAGATTCATTTGGTCGGCAAATGTAATCATCATCCCGCAGGGATAGATCTAAGCCACTCGGTAGGAATAACACATTAGCTTTTACCTTCTTTCAGAGAATAGACTCTGTTTTTCTTGTAACCAATACCAACTCTCAATAAATAATAGATGGTAGAGAAACAGCCAGATTGCTTCATACCTACCAACCTACCTAATCACATGTAGAATCCTAATCTCACGGCTCCAACTTGTCGGGATATCTTCGGTCCGAGAACTTACCAAAGAACACCAGAGCTTCCATTGGTTTTTTACTTGCAGGGAACTCTCATGCAGCCCGAGACTCGGAACTGGCGCTAGATGAAAGGTAGCTGTGTACCCCGGCCTTGACCTCATTAATCGTGCATTTTTTGTCGTCGCGAACTTTGAACCCCTTCGCGCTTATCTTTTTTTATACCTTTTTTGTTACTTCTCTTCTTCCACTTGCATCGCGCAAGGTTTGTTCCACGAAGGTAAATGTTTCTTCTTCTATTTTTTGCATTCATCGTTGCACTATTCTGTCCCTTCGTACAATGATGTCAAGACTGTTTTGAACGGTTGCGCATCGTTGATTTCTTCTCTCAGCAGTCATCCCATCTTTTACTAACACTGGCTCACGTAGAAGTATCGTGCACGAGAGACACTACCAGCTTTTCTTCAAGCTAGTCAACATGTCGGATTCTGGCAAGCAAGACGAGAAGCCCACGGGCGAGCACGAGATCGATCATGACCGCGAGCACGACAATGAACATGAGCAAGGAACTGAGATGTCGGGAGCTGAGGAGGTGTGTTAGGCGCGCAAAGAGGTGGATCTAAGAAGGAAACTGACGCCACACCCTTAGGAAGAAATCACTGCCATGAAGCGCCGCGTGGCAGAGATGGAAGAGGAGGCCAAGAAGCTTCGCGAGATGCAGGCAACTCTGGAACAGCAATCTGCGGACCTTGCGGATGACAAGGAATCCATCGATGCACGCAGTATCTTCGTTGGCAACGTCGATTATTCAGCCTCGCCTGAAGATATCCAGAGTCACTTCCAGAGCTGCGGCTCCATCAACCGAGTGACCATTCTTCTTGACAAGTTCACAGGTCAACCGAAGGGGTATGTTGGCACGCGGGAGCTTTCTGAGCATTGCTAACATATCACTCTGTAGCTACGCCTACGTCGAGTTCACCGAGCCGAGCTTGGTCGCCCAGGCTCTTGTTCTCAACGAGAGTGTCTTCAAGGGACGCAACATCAAGGTGACCCCCAAGCGCACCAACGTCCCTGGCATGAGCCGTGGACGTGGTCGCGGTGGGTTCCGCGGTGGCCGAGGCTTTCATGGCCGAGGCAGCTTCCCTCGCGGTGGTGGTTATCGCGGTGGCTACCGTGGTCGCGGACGAGGTTTCGCCCCCTACTAGGAGCAGGGAGGCACTCTGCCCTTGGGACATGGTCGACGATCTGAGCAACCTAGGCCTTTCGAGATCGAAGTTGAGGAATCTCACGGGCTTGAAAACAACCCCTACGCGCATGGATATGTTGGCCTGTGATGGAACAGTTTCCATCCAATTTTTTCCTTAAATTTAGGGTTATGGTAATAAGGAGAAGGGTGCTTTACTAGCAGAGGGGGAACAGTGTAATACTATCGATTATCCAGGAACAGGAAAACACAGATAGCCAAGAACACCGAGGGAAGGGATAGGAGTTCCGGTCTTGACGTTTCTTTCGTCTTTAGCAAAATCACAGTAATCCATCAATATTTGTTCCCTTCATTCAAACCAGTGCGAACTTCACCTGAAATCATTATGAGCTAACCGGCAATCTAATCAGCTATTTTAAGTATAACTGGACTAGGGTGCCAATTCTAAGCAGCTTTGATAATGTAGGTCCGTAGGAGGCTTAGAGTAGTGACATGTTGCCACGCGTTCCTCTTGGAGCTTCGTACTTATGCGTGAGGTCGCCCGTGCGGTACCCCAAACATCAGTTCGTGCCAAGGCTTGGATATTTGGCGGGAATGACTGTGATTGCAATGAGACAAATCTAGTGTCAGGGTGCATAATGGAAAGGAAGATCTGACATCTCACTGAAGATCGCAAGCTAAATAAGCTAATGCGTTGGGTAATCCACATTACATACAGCTTACCCTAGAGCTCGAGCTCTATGCTCTCTCAACGCAGAAATGTCCCTGATCACGAAGTTGTACTATCTTGTACTGCGGCATGCTTTTTCTTTCGTATATGGTTGATTCGGTTCTTAATAAGCCTTCTTCTTGGGTCTGATATTCTTGCTCAGCCACTAAAGCTGGTATTGAACAACCCCATACTTTGGACAGGCATACCACTACAAATGTGTCACTCCTCGCGCAATGGGCTATAATTAAAAGTGTACCATAGCATGGCTCGTACATGAGTCATCATTGTCGACTACTCCAGATTACATATGCTGTTCAAGATGTGTGTTATCAACGCAATCAACAGGGGTATCATTGACGTTTAGCCAGTGGCTCAGCAGTTGCCCAGTCACAGAGGTGCAAATACTGTAAATATCTTGATCAAGTAATGCATGCAACTACGAAGTTACGGCTGAAGGGTAGGTTTGGATGTCCTCCGTAGAAAAGAGAAATTTACAAAGGCACACATTGAATCTTGTGTGTATGGGGCATGTTTCAAATTGTGTCCTGATAAATGCAGCCTTTTGATTCCCATGTTGCCAGCCTTCAAGCACAAGCATCAACCTTAGCGACCAAGCTGCAAGGCATCACAACCCTGCTTAAGCGCCCGATGCCTGACGAAAGCTGTGCCGGTAAGCCGTACGCCGCATTTAGGCTCAGAACATCCGCTCACAAACTCTTACAGGTGACTGAGATTATGATTCCATAGCGGCACTGTCGCTGTTTACTGCCGAGGTTGTACGAAATACATCGTAATAAAGCTCAGCCATGGATCGCAGCCCAGGAAGGCAGATGCCATAATCATTATTTGACAATTTCTCAGCCAAAGTGGCAACAAAATACTGGAGCTCTTAAACACCTTTGAAATCATTGCTCAGCCTAGCAAGTGAGAGGTCAAGATTTAGGCCTTACCGGGTAGATACCTTCGATCAAAGTACACAAGCCGATTCTGGAACGTTCATCTTTAATCGCGGGTTTCATGGAAACGTCCAAAGGGGCAGATGCAAAAGAACCTCTTGGTTACCTACCAGCCACTAATACAAGGTAATAACTTGTCGTCTAGTCATCTGTAGGCCTCCATTGCAGCCCACTAAAAGGCCCGGATACAGGATACAGGGTTGATTATAGAGCACGGGCTACCCAAGGATGAAAGAAAACCTAGGGACTCGATTCTAAGAGACAGAGGTATATGTGTAAGCTTACTCGAAATCTTATGGGGGATCTTGATGACTTAATTTTGACACCCTAAGTTTAGGATGGATGCTCTTTTGTTCCCATTGGGAGGCTTCATCTGATCTTGGTGATATGCACTTGGGGAGCTACCTTTTGCTGTGTTGCTTGGTGGAATGGATGTCTAATAAAGTGCTAGATTCAAGTATAGCCGTGGTATATATTGTACAGCACGACTACCGTGGTGTAAAACTCATGCACGTAGGAGCTCCCTATAAACAAGTTGGCAGCACTATCAACCAAGGTATCAGAAGAGTACCCCCACTGACTGCACCCCAGCCCATGAAACCGTACTCGAGTTACAAGCCTCCAAGGTTACCTACTCAGGCCAGGTCGGGTCGATTGATTATCCTTCCAACTTAGCATCATCACGCTAACGACGAGACAGAGACAGTTCGGGGCGATCAATCAACTCCACCCACGAGCTTCTCTGTCACCATTTATCGTTACTAATTCACGAATATTATCAGCTCCATTACAGCAACTCGGTTTATCTTGCTGCGCTCTCTCAGCAGCCTCAGGATCGCTACTCCTACCCTGGATCTTCCCGTTCCGGCCGCTGTCGTTCTCGCTCTGGAAGCGGGGAGTGCGTGTCTTGCCTTGGCCTTAGCCTCTCAGTCTTGGATCTTTTGGGCCGCCCGTGCACAGCCTCAACCTCCCCCCATTGCCCCAAACCAAGCGTCGTCAACTTTCTTCAGTGAACCCTTCAACCTCCACTGATCACGTTCCGCGAACGCCTTCTACGACAAGGCTTCATTGCATCTGTCTGGCTCCGAACCTCTTCCTAACTTTTCACCTCGGAAATATCGATTATCATCATTGTCGTCGCTGTGACTTAGTCCCTCGCTGCGCAGCGCAAGAGGTGACACCATGACCGCTCGCGCCGATTCTAAGTAAGTCCATTCCCAGCCTTTCGCCCATCGCATCGCGTCCAGCTTCACCTTCAGCCTGACCTTTGCCCATCTCCCCCTTCATTACTACTACGATGACCGTACTAATGCTTCTTGTAGCAGGCCCAACCTTCGGGTTACCAGTGAGTTACAGCTAATCAACCTGCCCCACCGTTCGACTTGACATATTGACATCATCCAAGTTATCGCCGCCGACGGCCTATACAAGAGGGATGTTTTCCGTACGTAGTAGATTTTGAAACTTCGCTTGGCTTATCTGCTAACTTGAATCAGGCTTCCCTGACCCTTTCGCTGTTGCGACCATCAATGGGGAGCAAACCAAAACGACGACTGTCAGCAAAAGAACTCTAAACCCATACTGGAACGAGAGCTTTGACTTGTAATGTACCCCGCCGCTTTAGACAAAGAATTTAACCAACTCGAGATTATCAGTCATACCAATGAAGATGGCATCCTTGCAGTCCAAGTTTTCGACCAAAAGAAGTTTAAGAAGAAGGACCAGGGTTTCCTAGGCGTCATAAACATCCGCGTCGGAGACGTTATCCCTGAGCTCAGCCCAGATGCCGATGGTCAGTTTACTTCATCCTATGACAGGAACCGTGAAGGAGCTTTCTGACATGCGCTTCAGACCAGATGCTTACTCGAGACCTTAAAAAATCAACCGATAACCTCGTCGTCCACGGCAAACTTATTATTAACCTGTCCTGCAATCTCAGTGCACCAGCCCGCGGTGGCCAGGCATCGACTGCACGACCATCTCTCGGCACCGGCCCGTCGAACGCTTCGAACCTCTCCGCCCCTCCACCGGAAAACCGACCAGGATCTTCACTTTCTGGACCAAATGGCGCGGGTGGTTCACAAGTCAACCTGGCCCATCGTCCATCCAGCATCAACTCTGTTGGTGGCGCTAGCGCCCCAGGACCAAATGCTTCCGGACAAACTCGACAAAGCAATCAACTCAGCCCATTCGAGGATGCCCAGGGTCGACTACCAGCTGGCTGGGAGCGCCGAGAAGACAACCTCGGCCGTACTTACTACGTTGACCACAACACTCGCACAACGAGCTGGAATCGACCCACTGCTTCTGGCGCCCAAGAGCAACGAAACGATCGAGAAGCAGCTACCCAGGTTGAGCGACAGAGACATCAGAACCGTACTTTGCCCGAGGAACGAACCGGTTCCAATTCACCGACGCTGCACGCCCAGCAGCCCCAGCCATCAGCATCACCAGCTACTAATGGTGGCGCAGTGATGCATACTGGAGCGACGAGCCCTGGAACGGGAGAACTCCCGCCTGGCTGGGAGCAACGGTGGACCCCAGAAGGTCGACCGTACTTTGTTGATCACAATACAAGAACAACGACCTGGGTAGATCCACGTCGCCAACAATACATCCGCATGTATGGCGGTCAGAATAATGCCAACGGCCAGATCCAGCAGCAACCCGTATCGCAACTTGGTCCTCTGCCTAGTGGCTGGGAGATGCGCTTGACAAACACTGCTCGAGTGTACTTTGTTGATCACAACACCAAGACTACCACTTGGGACGATCCTCGACTACCGTCGTCTCTTGACCAGAATGTTCCTCAGTACAAGCGAGACTTCAGACGGAAGCTCATTTACTTCCGCTCACAGCCAGCCATGCGAATTCTCAGTGGACAATGCCACATCAAGGTGCGACGATCTCACATCTTCGAGGACTCTTTTGCCGAGATCACACGTCAGTCTGCAACGGATTTGAAGAAACGACTCATGATCAAGTTCGATGGCGAAGATGGGTTGGATTACGGTGGTCTCTCTCGAGAATTCTTCTTCCTCCTCTCCCACGAAATGTTCAACCCCTTCTATTGCCTATTCGAATACTCCGCCCACGATAATTACACCCTTCAGATTAACCCACATTCCGGCATCAACCCGGAACATCTTAACTATTTCAAGTTCATCGGCCGTGTTGTCGGCTTGGCTATCTTCCACAGGCGATTTTTGGACGCGTTCTTTATTGGCGCTTTGTACAAGATGATGCTTGGCAAGGCAGTGGCCTTGGCCGATATGGAGGGTGTGGATGCCGATTTCCACCGATCATTGCAGTGGATGCTGGATAACGATATATCGGGCGGGATTCTTGAGCAGACTTTCTCGACCGAAGATGAGAGATTCGGAGTGATGACTACTGAGGATCTCATCCCTGATGGCCGTAATATTGATGTCACCAATGAAAACAAGAAGGAATACGTTGATCTCATGGTCAAGTGGCGCATTGAGAAGCGTATCGCCGAGCAGTTCCAGGCTTTCAAGGAAGGGTTCCAAGAGCTCATCCCTCAAGATCTTATTAATGTCTTTGATGAGCGCGAGCTGGAGCTTTTGATTGGAGGTATTGCCGAAATTGATGTTGACGACTGGAAGAAGCACACCGATTATCGAGGATATACCGAATCCGACGAGGTCGTGCAGAACTTCTGGGCAACAGTACGCTCGTGGGATGGGGAGCAGAAGTCCCGTCTACTACAATTTACTACAGGTACTTCTCGAATCCCAGTCAATGGCTTCAAGGATCTCCAAGGTAGCGACGGCCCACGACGATTTACAATTGAGAAGGCGGGAGAAATCACAAATCTGCCAAAGGCGCATACATGGTAAGTTGATTATGACAATTGACTCCAAGAACAAATCACTGACTCATCAACAGTTTCAATCGACTTGACTTGCCCCCTTACAAGAGTCTAGAAATGCTTCAACAAAAGCTCACCATCGCGGTTGAGGAAACTATGGGCTTTGGCCAAGAGTAGACGATAACGATATTACTTTCAGCAGGGACGTTGAACTGGAAAGGGCCAAACTGCACTCAGTCGTACTGCTTTGTAGTTTCCGCGAGACAGCGACTTCTTTTGTCTGCCCCCATAGGGAACCCCCTCGCTAACATACACGAACTTTTGGGTATTTGCTTCAGTCCCAAGAGTGGACAGACCTGGGTCGTTTGGCGCTGGTGGGATTAATTTGCCTTGAAGATGCGATGCAACAACTGCTTCTCCCTGTCAGCCCAGTAAATAGACGATTTAACAGAACTCCAGTGTTGCCGTTATCACAGACGCACCTTGTGATCTGTTTCGTAAAGAAGCATTGGCAGGCATTGTGGAATTACCGGGCATACACCGGGATAGACGAGTCCTTGGATGTGATGATGCTTGACGGACGAAGAGAAAAAAAAGAAAGAAACTGTACTTTGCTATGTATTACGTGTGACGTTGGTAGGAGCACCGAAGCAAGCATGGAAGGGCCGGAAGTTTAAGAAGAAGGACAAGGTTATAGCGCTTCATTTCAACTACTTATCACATATATCACTTTCACTATCTACGTCTTGTTTTCTGAACGTATTTTGCCTTGGCTGTGTTATGGCCAATCTCGAACGCCTTTGCATGACAGGCAGGTCCCATCTATGTAGTAAACACCACGAAAACGAATACACACATAATGACTCAATAGACCAATTTTGGGCTTATTTGATTTCTAATTATTGCAATGCTCTCGCAAGACTGACCACCCCCCTATTTGGGCCCCTTGTATCAGCCGAACCTGGCTGCATCTTGATGAACAAAAGCATTGGAAAGCCGCCAAATGAAACCAAAAGTCTGGGAAAATAGAGGAAAAACAAAATGTATGCGGAATGAACAACCGTTCCGCATTATTATACATGGCTGACACCATCATCTCCTTCCCATCACTTCGCCGGGATTCTGACGGCGTTCCAGTCTTCCAAACCCTCCTTGCCACCAGCAAAATCTGATGAGGAGTCTTTATCGTGAGTAAGGGTGAAAGCCGCGGTTTCCACCCCGTCCTCCACCACGGTAATTAGCTCCAGGTTTACCGGCGTTTTTGGGTCCTGTAGGCGCATTGGCGGGTGGTGCATGCTGCGGGTCAGAGTTCGCACTGGCACTGCCAGCACGGTTAAAGCCACCTGAGCCTTGGGAGTTTGGCTGAGGAACGTCGTCGTACATGCCCTCCCATGAAGTAGGGGCTCCCCCTCCTCCACCCATACCATAGCCTCCATGACCTCCTCCATGACCGCCGTAGCCTCCACGGCCCCCACGGCGACCTCCTTGAGCTTGTTGGTATTGATTATAGTTGTTATTGTCGTATCCTCGACCGCCACCGCCGCTGGCAGAGGCAGTGGGACTAGCACTGCCTGAAGCAGCATCTTGACCACCTTGCTGGCCCTGCTGTTGCATCATCTGTTGCTGCATCTGTTGCATCTGTTGCATCATCTGCGGGTTCATGTTCTGCATCATGTTCTGAGCATTGGCACCACCGCCTCCTCGGCCCATCATCTGTTGCTGCATCTGTTGCATCTGCATCATGTTCTGCCACATGGCTGGGTTCATGGGCATTCCTCGGCTCATGGCCATTTGTGACTGCATCATGGCGAAATACTGTTGCATGCGTTGAAAGTATTGGGCCATGACTTGAGGTGTCATGCCGTTGTTGCCCATCTGTTGGCCCATGGAGCCCTGGCTTGACTGGTCGCCGTCTTTCCTAAACTTGCCGCGTCGTGATGCCTCTTCCTCTTCTCGAAGGTTACCTCTAGGCTGGGCTTTCTTGACCTCGATGGGTTTTCCATGAATTTCTAGTGGTACGTTGATACAGGCATCGACGCCGGCTTCATTTTCAAACGTCACAAACCCGAATCCTCGTGGACGACCGGTATCTTTGTCCATCATAAGAGTTGCGTCTACGACGCGGCCGAACTGTGCAAAGTATTCCTTGAATTCTTGATCGGTGGTTTCCTGGCTGACACCTCCGACGAAGATCTTACTCGTCTTCTCTTGTTCGTCTCGGGGAATGGCACGTTTGGGGTCGATCTTCAACGCAATTAGAGTGGTGAGTTTGGCCATGTTAAGATACATCACTTACGATCTTGCCATCAAGGAAATGCTCCTTGACCATGACGATGTTGACTGTCTTGGCGTCCTTGAAAGTCAAAAAGCCAAATCCTCGCGACCGGCCGGTACTGCTGTCTCTCATGACTGTGCATTCAACGACTTCACCAAACTGTGAGAAGTAATCCCGCAATGATTCTACCAGCAATCGTTAGCACAAGTTTGGAGACTTGCATGTGTTTGTCACTTACGATCGGTGGTTTCCCAGTTGAGACCGCCTATGAACATTTTACTACACAAACATGTCAGTATACTTTCATTTTAGAGTTGTTTATGCATTTTGAATATCAAGGCTGTTAAACACGGGTCTCCTAGGCTTGATAGAACAATAGGACCCAGGTTGATGGCGAAGTGGCTTGTTTAGAGGCTGCGAGTTTGCGAATGATCAATGGTTTGCTGAAACCTTAACCCTGGCTTAGAGAAAAGAATCGACAGTTGAGACTTGAATGCCTGATATAGCATAAAAACAGATAACTGCGGTTTGGTGATTGCAATGTGACGAAGCAGTTTGTATCCTTGCAAAAAATGGGTCGTACAGGGCACAATATGGGTGCATGCAGCGAAGGGTACAGCCCAGCGCGAGGTCGATTGATCTGAAGGTTCCCGTTTCTTCGGTTTGCTTGATGTTGGCGGCAAATTCTGTAAGATCCCTGCGTGTGCATGCATCAAGGCCAACATAACAAGGACCATGGTTGACAAACGTTGACCAAACGGCCATGACAGTCGAAAGTATGGCGCAGACATTGCAATGAGAGATGCCAGATCAGCTTGGTCGAATAAAATTTCGTCTTGTGCTATCGTCTTGACTGTTCTCTCTGTCTCTGTCTCATGCTAGGTACTGGCCTCGAGCGCTATTCGCTGCGAATCTCGCTATAGCACTCGAGAGTGTTTACCACTCCCGTCGGTTCAATAAGATCTCTGCGACTGAGGGCTATGGACGACTCAAGTAGTAGTGTCTTTCGTCTGGACTAGTGCCGAATGATTCATCCTGGGATGTCCGACCACAGGGCGTATCCCAGTACCGATTGTGACATCCTCCTCTTCCTCTCATAGCCCATAGATAATAGCAGCGGACTCGCCTCAACTGGTTATATCTCTTGATCCACACATCCTCTTGAATGAGCAATGGCAACTCTTCCAATCTGAATCTTTGCCGTTTGATGTCTCCGATAGCAAAACCTCTTTTTCTTAATTTGACCACGACCCTCTCTAGCCAAGCCAAGTTCCGAAATGTATGCATATGCTACATCGACGGCCACTACTACGTGGCAACGTGGCAGTTACCATGAGGATTCAGGATTGTAAACATGCAACGCGAACCGTGATATTTTCGCAAGAGCGAATTCAGGAAATGTAATCACAATGCAGAAACAATATAGACTTACCCATCTTCTTTGGCACTCGCCTTGTGTACAGTTCCGTACGGAGGTGTTGGAGCATCGTCATGCATATCAGCCTGGCCTGTGTGACCGGATGCGCCGTATCCTCCACCACCACCGAGATTGAAGTCGACATCGTCGTCGTCGTCATCTTGATCTTGAGTCATGTGTTCATCACCTCCAGTTTCTTGGTGTTGTTGCATCCCGTTATGGTCATCATTGTCGTTGTTGTGAATGTTAGTAGGAGGCTGAACGTCTGGGGCAGGGGGGGCTGCTGCAGCGGGAGCAGGCGCTGGCTTTGCGGCATCATTGTCATCGTAGCTGTCGAAGAATCAGTATCCTAGGTAGACGCACATAGTGTTGATACTCGCGCTCATGTTGCGATGGATACTTACAGGTCGGCGAAGAGATCATCCTCGAAGTTCTCAGGCTCAGTCATGGCGACGGTTGAGGTTTGGCGCGCGTTCGTGATAACCAAGTTCGAAAGCTGAGGGAGCGCGGAAGAAGCGAACGACGGGTTTCGCGCACTCGACACTAAAAAGCTGTAATGGGTGAACAAGGGCAAGTGAGAAGAGATGCGCAATTGATATTGAGAATTAAGTGGAATCAAGAGTCAAAGAAAAGGAAGAGGAGGCGACTGAACCGTGAAGGTAAAGAAAGGTGCTAGGTTATCAAGCCGTGGAGCTAAAGCCTGACGGACTTTACTGACTAAGCCAAAGATGGGCCAATCAGAAATCAGCACCACCAGTTACAAACCACCAAGAACCTGAGTCTTGGGGGGTCTTTTCAAAACCCAAATGCCAACACCACTGAGATCTGGAAGATAATGAAAGAACTTGTAGATGATATTCAAAATTGAAGTCTTGTCTACCAATTGAGAGTATTTTGCCCTTACAGCTTCATGCTTCTCGTCACAACCCCTAAATTCCCCTGTACATACACTCCAAGCTCCATTGTGAAGAAGGCTGCCTTGTTCTTTGGGCATTACATAGAAAGGGAGGTTCTGTTAATCTGGTTCAAACCGCATGCGCTCGTTGGTGACCTGCAGTTATTCGTACTCCGTACCAAGGCTCGTACCGCCTGCTGGGCGAGGAATCAGCCCCGTGGCCTGGCAGCTGAGCTCAGGCCACAGGGTTAAGGCACAGTCCTCAATTAGCAGATACCCCCGCTATGAACCCGTCCCAACCCGCTATTTCCAAGCCAAGGTAGTGCTGTTTGCGGGGTGATCTCGTGGTTGAGCCAGGGCAGCCTAATTAAGCCCGTTTCCATTATGCTTGATCGATCCATAGTAGAATAGGTAGGTCGACCAACCCAACCTACTGACTTTCTTGCACTTCACAACATCATTGCGTCGCGTTACACCACAGCATGTGAAATACCTTCCAAGGCTCTTGTCCACGGCCTCTTTTCCTCTTCAGCGAACCATGTGGTCGTCATCCGGGAGCGGCAAGAAGCCCGCGCAATCTGTAAGTCATGACTATCAGCGTTGAAGCTCTCTGCTCTGTACTCACGAGACTCGACGTAATGGCGCCCGCCTCTGCTAACAGCCCCACCGCCCCAGGAGATGGTCCAAGTCGGTACGTTCAGCGAGGAGTTGTGAGATGTCGAATATTTGCTGATATAAGCTCGATTGCTTCGAGGCAGACCGATCAGAGTATGTATTCGCTGATATCGAGTTCTATACCCTCCAAGCTTGTGCGCTGAAGCTTATACAACTAGGTCCGTATCGCCATTTTGGAGACCGCCACCACGAGACAGCTCTACTCCAAAGAGAAACATCACGTCGCCCACAGGCCATGGCTCAGGTCTTGTTGTTGGCGCCTCATATTCGCATGCGGATATGCTCAAGTTTGACTCCTTGTTCGTTGGCTTGACCTTGCTCAATGCTTAGTTCGTATTGCTGATGTCAATTGCCAGAAACCTCTCCAACTCATCTCGACCACGAACACCTCCTTCTTCTTCTTCAGCTAAGATCCGGATTCAAGAAGCTTCTCCACCGCCGAGGACCACGCCTGGAAAGAATGGCTCACCCCCATACAAGAGCTATATCAACTTTCTCTCCAAGACAAATGATGACTGGAAAGCAGACGAGGACGACATGATGGGCTACGAGGATGACGATGGGGATGACTTTGGTTTGCCAAGTTTGTCGAGCATGAAGAGGAGAACACGGCGCATTGCCACACAGAACAAGGCCGAATCAAGTACATTATCACCGACCACAGAGGGGCCTCCCAATGCGCTCTCGGCCAGACGATACTCAAACAGTGCCGACATTGCAATAGAGCGACCCGCGCCCACATATCCCATGCCCAAAAAGAGCGAGGGGAAGATTCTTCGGCCTCAGTATAAAGAAATCTTAAAAGGTTTGCTGACCACACTTCAAAGCGCTGTTTCAGAAGTACTGACGATGACTATCAGACCCCGCCAACGCTCTGCATCTCATCAACTATCCCACAGTCCCTGCCAATGCCACTCCCAAGGAAGCCGATGCCATAAACTCCCGAATTACACGTATTAATAAGTTTAAGAAGCTCTTACAGGCTTCCACTATTTCACTGCCTGACTTGAGGTCACTCGCCTGGTCTGGCGTACCACAAGAGGTGCGCGCCATTACCTGGCAACTCCTCCTCAGCTATCTTCCTGCGAATAGTGAGCGCCGGGTCGCCACCTTGGAGAGAAAACGGAAGGAATACTTGGATGGTGTACGACAAGCATTCGAGAGAGGAGGAAACTCCGCGACCAATGCAGCCAACACAGCCCCAGCCGGCCGAACAAGGGGCCTTGACGAGGCCATCTGGCACCAAATCAGCATCGATGTACCCCGGACAAACCCGCATATTGAGCTGTACAGTTACGAAGCTACGCAGCGATCACTTGAGCGCATTCTGTATGTGTGGGCTGTACGACATCCTGCCAGTGGCTATGTGCAGGGCATCAACGACCTTGTAACGCCTTTCTGGCAAGTCTTTTTAGGAATCTATATTGGAGATCCTGATATTGAGTCTGGAATGGACCCAGGACAGCTCCCGAAATCTGTGTTAGACGCTGTCGAGGCCGATTCCTTTTGGTGTCTGACAAAGCTTCTCGATGGTATCCAGGACCACTATATCGTGGCGCAACCAGGGATTCAACGCCAGGTAGCTGCTCTCCGTGATCTAACAGCACGCATAGACGGCAACCTGTCCAAGCATTTGGAAAGAGAAGGCATCGAATTCATACAGTTTAGTTTCCGTTGGATGAACTGTCTCTTGATGCGTGAGATCAGCGTCAAAAACACAGTTCGCATGTGGGACACTTATCTGGTTTGTCAACAATTATCTGCTGGCAACTCTCCAAAAACTAACTACTTGTTAGGCTGAAGAGCAAGGATTTTCCGAGTTCCATCTATATGTGTGTGCGGCCTTCCTTGTGAAATGGTCAGATAAGCTCCTGAGCATGGACTTTCAGGAAATCATGATGTTCCTCCAAAGCCTTCCCACTAAGGATTGGACGGAGAAGGACATTGAGCTACTCCTGAGTGAAGCTTTCATTTGGCAGTCCCTTTTCAAGGGCTCTGCGGCACACCTAAAAGGCCAACCGGCCCGCGAACCTGTTACCAACCTACAGCTGTGAAGAATCCCGTTATCTTGTACCGAGTTGAATGATCATATGGGAGCGACTTTTGGAGTTGGTACAAAAGGGCGTGGCATGGAGTTTGTAGCAATGAGGTATTGCCACAATATATTGGCATCGTAATGAGGATGGGAAGCCATGATCGGCATCTCCCTCTTGTATCTGGTTCCTGACTGTACAATCTCGGCAAAGTACGGAGTGTGAGTCTTTGTGATAGGGTTTGGTATCATATTTATTATCTAGGGTGGATTAGCCCAACTTCCTACAGCCGAGAATTAAGAATTAGAGAACCCCTTCTATTCCATCTCGTCCTCATCTTTTATTCATCCAACGTCATTTGTTTTGGGGTATGCCTCAGTTACATGATTTTACCTCCCAAGTATAGAACGATTTTTAGACAGTCAAGCGTCTTGAACGCCCTGTATGCCATCCAAATTATCTCAGATATCCAGCCACTCATAGAGAAACAATTCAACTCCAGAACGCCAGGCCGTGAATAATAATATATACGTGAGCACCTAAACCATCCATTTTGGTGGTGGATCAGTGTGCTGTAAACATGTGCTGTCGAAACTCGACTCAGTTTACCGTATTGAATCCTTTCTGGGCTCTATCAAGTCTCTTATGAACCCAAGCTTCTCGCGATCTTCATCGCAGACTCGAGCCCACTCAAGTAACAGTCGCCAAGTGTAAAGGCGCATGTCTTCGCGACGCAAGACTTGGCTTGCCCAGTCTCTTCCCCTCTCAGCAATAAATCGCGCGGCGGTATCCCCGCCGGCTTGTTCATCTGTAAAGAATTCGAGGATAGGGTAAAGGTCTTGAAAAGTATTATCGAAGGGTACAAAGTGAACCCATGGAGTAAGACGGTCGTCATGCCATTCAGCATAGATAGTAGCCTTGAGAGGCATGCTCGAGGAACGTAGGAAGCCACGAAAACGGGCGCTGAATGAATTGCCGTCGGTATCAGGCAAAAATTTGTAGCGGTACTGCTCCTTCATGGTCATATGCTTCAATTCGCGATAATAAGGAGTGACAGGATCACAGCCAACTTTTTCACATAGAAGACGTTTGAATCCGCAGTCAGAGATCTGCATCAACCATTGACCAATAGTTTTGGAGGCGCGGTGGGTGCTGTTGTAATGGTCGGGAGTTGGCAGCTGAAATGTCTTGGGCTTGACGCCTTGATGCTCAACACTGTCAACATATGTGCCATTCAGCATCTGGATAAGACGATGACGATGGAAGCGATGCCAGACATCAGCTCTCGGCTCACCACCAGAAGCATCACCTCTCCAAACAACACCGGTTTTCTTGGCGTGCCATGCTGGACCCATCTTCTCCCCTCCAGAATAGAATTCGTCGGCAGTAAGGTACATGGCGCCAGGGATGAGGATCTCGTTGTTCATAGGAAGCTTAGATCCGCCAAACAATGGGATCAATTCGGTAGAAGTAGACAAACTGAGAGGCGCAACAAAGCTCCCGTGCATTTGGCGTAGATGTGGTTGTAAACACGGGTCCTGGGCAGCAGTCCAGTTTTTTATATAACCTTTATAAGCGTACTCGGGATTCCAATTTGAGGGATATTCAACAGGAGCCTTAAAGTCTGAGACTTGTTGAACATTGCGTGACGGGGTGTTGGGGTCACACGTCACACGCGCGAGTTCCCAATAGTTAGCTGAGCTATTGTACCAGTAGGGATCGTAAGGCTGAGGTTTTTCGTCGTCGAGCTTGGACAAAGTCTTGAATCTTGTGACGACCTCTTTCATAGGAGCAATGCGCCGATTGTCGCGTTCTTGTTCGACGAATTTGGATAATTCGTCAAAAGGAACAAGAAGTCGAGGTTCATCCATGTAGTTGATTGGCATGTCGACGTCGGGCAAATCCTTTGCAAACTCTTCGACGAGTTTGGTCCATAGTTCAAGCCATGGCACACGATCGGTTGCATCGCCAACACCGGTGGCCACGCCATTGCGAACTTTCACGACCCAATGCCAGGCGGATGCGCGTCTGGCTAAGGTGTGAGCGTCAAGCGCCCAATATGGAGCCAAATCCTTGTATATACGATCGAAATAATCCTCAACCACAATGCTGTTGGAAGCGAGTGCAGCCTCCATCCACTTATCGAACCCTGGTGGTGGGTGACGTCCTCGGCGGGCGCGATAGCGCTCAGCAGCATCATAAAGATTATGGCTTCGTTTTGAAAGGAGGCCCTCATGGCGAGCGCGGGCATCTGCCATGAGCTTCTTAATTGGATGCTTTGGGCCCATAGTGACTGGGCCCTTGGGTTCCGTCACATCCCAGCCCTGGCTGCTGGTCCATAATATATAATTGGTGATAGCGAAACATATAAGAAATAGAGTGCTGAGGTAGCGGAAGACTAATCGAGAGGGCCAGTTCGATAGCCATTGTTTGAACCGAGGCCACATCATGGCCACGGATATGATAATGCAGGAGCCGGAGGAGTCGGAGAGTCTATGCGCGCCACGGGGGAGCGGGAAAACGAAGCATCGACGGACGATTACAAGCTCAGAGAGCGCAGCCAGAGTGCATTTTTAAGCAGGATATTATTCGGACTTGCGACGGAGAGAGATATGTTCGAGGTTGCTCTTGGTAAGAATTCGAGAGATCGCGGTGGCTTTTGTCGCAGGAAGAGATGTAGGAGCAGGAGTAAATTAACAGACGAAATCAAGAGGAAAGGAAAGGGAGAGAAGGGTAAGATCAGACAAGTGACGTGAGAATTGGTGAGTTGAGGTTGTGGTGTTGAGAAAGGTCAGGTGGAACGGGAACGATTTCCAGACAAGTACCTGCCCTGTCGAGGTGGAAACTGGAAATCGCCGGAAAGTCGCAAGTCAAATCCAAGAACTGGTCCTGAGTGGAGGGGGGCGTTGGAGCGTGGAGAAGTTACTTGGAGGTTTGCGGAGCCACCAGTATGCTACCTAACTTGAACAAGGTGCTATAAAGCCGGGGTGGTGGTATCGGAGCTTGGTTGTTGTAGAGGCTGTCAATTGAAGAGGCCAGGGTTCGAGGAGACAGAAAGAGACTCAGGAACATCGCCAGGCTTTCTCTCCAATTCTTGTCCTTCTAACGCGAGGGGTCGAAGTTGTGTCTCATTAGGATATCCAAACTCTAGCCAGATCCTCTCTCTACATGTTAGTCACCATAGTTATCAAGTCCGCTTCTAATAAGGAGATATATCGTGCTACGTTTTCTGAGCTAGGTAAGTTAGAACATCGCTTCAGGGGAGCACCATGTACCGAACAGTTTATACAGTTTCCGAGCGAGTGTAGAGGGTCTTGAAGACGTGGCCAAGAAGCATAATTAGGTTGTTTCATGTGATTCAGCAACACCCAAAGTCTAACCTAAACCTTAGACTTGTTATCCCTTGATATTCGTATTTGTCAAGTCTTGGTCTCTCACAACACTTTCCACGTAGTACTACCCATCCTTGAGATACGCCCACCTTCCGTAGGAGGTGGAGGTGATGAAGTGACAGTCTGCAGCTAGATAGGGGGAACCAGAGTCTCAGAACGGAAACTACTGTCCTGCCCGCATCTAGCCATTAGCGGGGTGGCTTGGCGGTCCATGTTAGTGATCGCACGCCGGGTTCTATCCACTGACTTTGGTCTGGAATGCTATTTATGTCCTTAGCAACTAAGGTATCGATCGAGTCCATGTCCCTTGTGAATCTTTCACTGATGTATTGTTAATCTTTTAAAATCGACCTTGTCATTGTGATGATAAGATGCTAACTAACATCAACATCTTCACTACGGACTACCTCGGATACACCTTTATGCATATCAAATTAGTCGCGTCTGACTAGTTTTTGCTTTGGTGCGTGGTGGCTGGCTTTAATCCATTTACATACGCAAAGTGACATAATAACGGATGACGAGGAACGTGTAAACGTAACCATAAAATGTCTCTTGTTCGCACTACACTACGTGCGGTGCCTGTACTCCCGTCCCTACGGAGTATTTGTTCAGGGTTCAATGTTAAGCATTCTGGTAGCCATGAAAACCATCCCCGTGATGCTTGTCACTTAGCCGACATTCAGTCCAAGGGTGAACCATCAGCCAACTGTCACATAATAAATCACTTTACGGGTCTGGCAACGGTCATTACGGTCAGACATGATATGTGCAGACGCACAGTCGCTTTCATATATCCCTGTGTTATATCCTTGAGCGGCGGGTCGATGCGGGCAGCAACCGAGACTGCAAACATGGATGATAAAATAAAGCAAACAAACGAACCCACTTGATTCCGGAAACTGAAAGACTCAATTGGCTCTTCCTTTAATTGTAAAGATCTGAAATGAAATCACTGTGACCCTACAATACGTTTTGTGCATAACCGACCTGTGATTGAAGATGCAGTTATCCCCGGCTCCGAAATGACAACCCCTGTCACTGATCCAGGTCAACTCATTTGTTTAGTTTAACCGCTGGAGCCAACCACGAACTGGTTTTCACAAACTTTGTGCCAGTAGCCAGCGGACGACCCCTTTCTCGCGTGGTAAGGGAGGAAAACTCTGGGGAAGATCTTCCGAGTAGCTTTATTAGTTTATTTTTATCGTATATTTAGATTACGAGCGAAACGATTATTATTCCCTCCTTGCTTGATTGACTGATTGATAGTCGAACAAAAATCGTAACTAATAGATGCTTGGCCCGAGAGGATAAGTCAAAAGCTCAGCTACAGTTAGAACAAACCCAAGAAGCAACACGCAAAAACGGCTTAAACCAATAATATTACCTTATAGTCTTATGGTTTTCAACCCCTTGATGAGACCCGGAATAAATATTTCATATTTTTCTACCGAATCTCCCTTAAATTTATTAATTTTCCCAATACTTCCAGCTTGATACTCACATCCAAATTCTCCGTATACTAGGACAGCCAGACATAATCACCACCCCAGTAGCTTAGTTATTATCAAGCAAGGTCGGCAACTTTTAGCTAGCAGGGTATTTAAAACCTTTCTGAAATATATATTTTGGCACAATCAATGCAAACATCGAGGATGACGATAGCCGTATCAATAGCCTCTAAATTTCATACTTGGGCCAACGTAAAGGCGAGAACAATGGAAACGTCCGTACAGCTTCTTGCATTTTCGAAACCCTGACATGTTGATACGTCTGAGTAGGTAGTGGTCAAGCCAAAATCTAGTGCTGATAAGACAGCAACACTTCCATCTCCTTGCCCAAGCAATCAAGACACAAATCAACGAACACCAAGTATTCGCCACTGGTTTTAAGAACAAGAACACAAAATTTCAGTTCAGGTCATGTCGATTGGAGAGATTTCGCCTGTTCCGGTCCAGTGGTCTAGAGGTAATGTGAACGTCATGGATTTTGGAGCATGAAACGTTCTGAACCCAATGACAGACTGTGAGGCAAAACGATTCTCATTGAAAACATCAACCAAAAACAGCTCTGAAATTTTCGGAATTTCTTCTCTCCCATCGCAGGAATAACTTCCAAAAGCCAAATTACTTTCGACATCTGTCTTTCTCATAACTAAGGTCACCCGAGGTTATCGCCAGAAGAGGTGCCCCACCACGTCGGCTAATCCACGGCTTCTAGAAGTCCATCTCAGCCAATCAGAATTGTCTTATTCCAGGTCGGCAAGCAAAGAGGCGAATCATTCAACATCAACCAAGAAAGCTTCGCTCCGCCAACGCCGTCAACCACGCCCGCGCCAATCTCCCCTCTTCAGGCCCTCTGATATCGTGCGATCGAGGTTCGCTCCTCTGAAGAATCGTTCTCTCTCCCGAAATGCTCTCTTCCACGCGGTCCGCGGCTTCAATGGCCCTCCGAGGTGCGTGCCTTGAACTCTTCCGGCCAGGCGGGCTTTATAGCTCGAACAACGAATTCGATCCTCGCGACGCCAATACATGTTACTGACTTCACTTGTCACAATAGCCAAGCCTGCAACTGCCATTGCTCCTTTCCGAACTACCGCTGCCGCCTTCACGACCAACTCTCGTCGCGATGCGAGCGCCCTCCAGACTCACTCCGCAACTGGTGTAGGAAAGGTTCGCAGAGAGGTTCCGCTACCCAGCGAGGTTGCTCCTAAGGGTGCCTTGCAGTATGCGCTGTATGTTGTTCCTGCAAAATTTTCTTGTGTTGAGAAAATCGCATTCTTTACCTCAATACTGGACCGGCACTAACCTGTTCCATTCAACAGAACCACACTTGATGCCGTCACCAACTGGGCTCGTCAGTCCTCCCTTTGGCCCATGACCTTCGGTCTGGCCTGCTGTGCCGTCGAAATGATGCATCTCTCCACCCCCCGATACGATCAGGATCGCCTCGGTATCATTTTCCGTGCCTCGCCACGACAGTCCGATGTCATGATTGTTGCTGGAACTCTCACAAACAAGATGGCTCCTGCTCTTCGACAGGTTTACGATCAGATGCCTGATCCCCGCTGGGTTATTTCCATGGGTTCATGTGCTAATGGTGGTGGATACTACCACTACAGCTACTCTGTCGTCCGAGATATGTCCCCCAACTCCCCCCTTCGTTCATACAGTCCGTCTAACTCCCAGGCAAGCTGCGATAGGGTAGTTCCTGTTGACGTCTATGTGCCTGGTTGTCCTCCTACGAGTGAGGCACTGATGTACGGAATCTTCCAGCTCCAACGGAAAATGAGGAACACTCGCATTACCCGACATTGGTACAGAAAGTAAGGATTCAAAGCAGAGGAGCCGATCAGAGATTCAGATTCAGCCGGATTGCGTCAAGGCAGTACTTTCAATGAATCTATTCAAGGGAAATGCAGTGGAATGGTTGTCGTTGAGGAGGATGGCGCCCATGGAAGCATGTACAATTTAGACAGCTCCATCTCCTATGTTAAAGTTTGTAGTATTTACTTTCCTTGCTAGAGGACAAGGATCCAGGGCATTATTCCCAGTCCATTAAAAACTTCAATGTATTCTGTGGTTGTGGATGGTGTGTATCTCAAGCAAACATGATACTTAAAGAGCAGCACGACCCTTTAAACACACCAAGCCGAATGCTTATTGTTTTAAGGAAAGGGAACAGACTACCATCTACAACCACTTCACAGATTAAGACCGTGGCCTTCTAACAAGTGTCGGTTTTGACTATCAAGTCAGTTTGATAGTAGGGGAATTTGAGGTCCCCTTGGATGTGAGCACTCCTATCAGGAGAATCCTTGAATGTCGACAATTATTCTGGTTCTATAGGATTTGAAGTGCAAAGATGAAATTCTGGATTGGTCCTGGTTCAAAGTACGGTAATAACAGCAGTGAACATTTCTCCGTCTTGAACGGCATTTGGTTGGCAAAGGGCAAGATTGGTTTTCATTAGTTTTCAACAAGAAAAAGGAATCAGATAATGCCCCTTCTCGATTTATAAGGAACACATTCTCTGAGACAATCCTAACAGTTGGAATAGATCCATGTCGAGATTAGTATTCGAACTGTCCAGACTCAGGGGTAATTATTCATAGTTCTCCTGCAGCCACCAGTGCAGCACCAACATGTACTTTAATGTTGGCCAACAGTAATAAAAGAATAAACTACCTAATAGAATGTCTGTATAAGTATGCCAAGGCCAGAAATCTCTCGAGTAAGTGGTATGTTGAACTCTGCAGAAAGGGGACAAGCATAATCTGAATACTTGTTATATACTTTATTTTTCTGCAATACCGTTTCCTTCTTCCAAATTATCCAAGTTTATCCAATGTCATCTTATCTTGTGCATTTATTAATTGCAATAAATTCTTATTCCTTTTTGAGAACATAGCCATGCGGTGATACCTATCATCACATCAGAGAATTTTGACTTTCTACCTCTTCTGTAACAGATAAGGCTTTTGGCCTGATCTCTCTTCAGCCATGGACTATTGTATTTATTCAGGAACAACGACAATAAGAGCAAACTACTCAGTCGCGTTAAGCTAGCCATTGTTTCCAAGGAGATCTGTTACTAATGCAAGTTCTCTAGGTAGCGTATTATGACAGGGCTTCCGGCTATATTGTAATTAAGTTATGTATCTCTAATTATTGCCTTATCTATTTACAGAGTTCGTAGATATCCAGACAGCACTGCAATGAGCAGACGACTCTTGCCATTTTCCTGAAACCTATGTGACGCCACTGTTACCTGTTGAGATTGACTTGCGGAGAACTGTTGCTCAAGTTTCAGAAGCAGGCAACTGCACCGTACACAGGCAGTGCCAGCGGCAACCAATATTATGCAAGATATTGGCCAGCTAACTCGTTGGGAGGACTGCCAAGTTCTATATCGTCGTCAACAGGCTTCTCGTGGTCACTGAAGGAAGAGTTCCAACCAGCATTCAATTTCCGCCGAGGTTCTCCAGCCTCTTTAAGCATGATATTAGATCATATTAGGCTAATATCATCATAAACTATGATAAATTCCGAAAGTAGGCATCATAAAATCATCCTAAAGTCATTCTAAATACCCCCTTTAATTCCCCACCAGGCAATACAACACGCACAGCCTACTAAACAGGAGCAGTCAAAATATACACCCCATAGACAAAAGTTATCATCGACTCTTGGCAGGTCTAGAAGATCAAATGCCTGGATTCCCTTTCTACCAAGCAAGGAGATAACTTCTAGGTGCATAGAGACAATAAGTGGTGTGATTGTATCCGAGATCTCGAGACGCTGAAAAAGTTTTATAAACCCTACTGCCGTTGCTCGTCCCTGAAATCCTTTGCTCTCTGGATCATGGCTGTGATAGTTGACTTGAATACTTGCTGGTTGTATTTAACTATAGGGAGTGTAAGCCCTGATCTGAGAAATGGGGCAATGTTTTGGTGGTTTTTGTGTTACAGAGATTAGCCAGGTCACCTACTTCTGGGCAAAGGCATCTGAGATGACTAGATCCTGCGATTCATTAATAATATATTTCTCAGATATCCCTTCAGTTGGGCCGATATCCTCATAGGGGCTGGTTCTGTTGATGTCTCCTTGATCATAGGTTGTGCCATTGTCTTATTGTTCCTCTCTAATAGGAGGCGAGTTCTGATGACGCTCTAATGGAACAACAAAGCTCAAGATGGACAAGTAGAGTAATCCACCTGATTAATTATACTTGCACTTCATCTCTGTGAGGAAGAGTAAAGATAGTGCAAAGATAGCGTATTGTCGATATTCTCGTTCTGATCATAGTGAGCAGCGAATTCTGCGTCTATCTCGTTGCTGCATAACTAAGAGCCCTAAACTTAGGATTAACTTAGGATCAACTTGACTAAGACTTTACCTAGACCCCAAAACTATCATAAGAACTATCATAAGCTTAGGTTCAATCCCGGGCATTTCTTCCTTTTATAAAAATGCTTCTCTGCTTTATATCACCACTACCCGTTATAAATAAACCCACACACGCGGTGTCACTCATGTAGACTGTGATTCTCCCTGCGCTCCTATCACTTGTATCAACTTCCATTCCCATCGGCCACCGCCCTATCCAAGCCTCTTCCACAAAAGACCTCAACATCCAAGAGCTCCCCCTCTTTCGACCGTATAATACTACTACTCCTTGCATAACCAACTATAAAAGAGATCTCCGCGACGTGAAGAAAGCAGGCACTCATTCAGAGTCAGGGTCTGATTAGACCAAGTGAAATCTTGAAACCGAGAAATATTGCTCCATAACAGGATCTATGTCATCCTCCATCCGATCAACATGGGTTCAAGCCATGGCTGGAGATAGCACTTCCGAAACTCCTTCTCTAGAACAGGTAATAGTTCATCCTGAATTTTCTGGCGGATCTGAACGACATGATAGCCACACTCTATCTAGAACTCTCACGGAATCAGGCCAATTCTGACAGAAAAGAGAAGTCGAACTTGTATGGAGCCTATCTTCGAGGGTGGCCGGGACGACATAACGAGGACTTCTTCGTTGCTCTTTCTCCAGCCAAAACTATCGTCTCTCAAGAACGCGATTATCGACCAGACAATCGGCAATATACACGGGGCTTGTGGGGATCATCTATACGAACCAAGCCGCGGCTGAGGCTCGTCGAGTCTCGGACTACAACGAGAGTTACGCCAGAAAGATCACCCTCCATGAGAGCACCAAATAGGCGAGGGCTGGGAAGAGCGGAGATATAGCGGCAAAGGAAGAGGAAGGTCAGGCAATTAACTGATTTCCTTGGCTTGTTTGAAGGGCAGTGAGAGCCTGACAGACAGAGGTGCCTGCCTGTGGGAAAGCCTTTGACTGTGAAATTGCCTCTGGGGAGGGTGAAAAGGTCAAGGACTCTCATCTCTTGATGAAATAATCTGTGGCCGTCTAAATATGCTTTGTCGCCCTTGAGTGTGTGTTGGAGGAGCAGGATGCCAAAGCAAATCTGTGCAACTATTCCAATGTCGTATGCTACCATTGATTAAGGGGTAAATGCAGCGAGAATTTTGAAGGAGAGATCTCTATTTGTTAATTGAAATGGTGGAAAAGCCATTATACGCAGCTCGCTTGTTGAGTACTTCAATAAGTGGCTTCCACTCTCCCCTACTCAGGCGATATCTGATGGAACTGACACTCTGGTATATTCTATAAAAGTATTCGCTTATTTAGCACCTCTCGTATGACTTTTGCTTGCGAGGTGTCTGTTCGGAAGCTATTGGCAGAAGAGAAAAAAAGCATGCATAGTACGAAAGGGCAGCGGATGGCAAGCAACCAGTGCTGAGAATCGCCAGGAGGTGATATAAGTTGCAATCAAAGAGTCACATATGATGGATCTTGGCTAGAGGCAGGGCTTTGTCCAGACATGATGGTAATAAAAGATTGTATCAAGAAGATGGTGAAGGAGGTCGAAGGCGAAATGTGACGAATGATGTCAACAACAAGATAAAAGATTTGCAATTTTTACTTCTTGATGGTAAAGTCTATACTATCAGTGTCGCAATCATCAGTGCCAAAGCCATCTCACCTGTTTTCCGGCTCTCTGCGTTGTTAGAATAGATGGAGCCGGGTTGGATATCAAGGACAAACTTCAAAAAGCGTGTATGTGGATAGCGCAAAACAAGTCAATATCAGCACAAAGCGTATTCCTGGATAAAAAGCATATAGTTAACCAGACTACCGAGTTAGATCGAATCTATTTGCCTCCTTAAAATCTGTTGGTGTTACTTAGCTGACGAAGAACTTGTGCAAATCCTGTATCAAGACTAAATCGTTTGCTATTTTATAGATTTACAAAACATAATCCGTTCGCGAATACAGTGACATCTGGCTAAAGAATATTAGGTGGGAATGCTCAAGGGCAGTTTCGATATTTGAACTGCCAACGAACTTTCAATCCTCTAAGCCGATGCCACTATCTTCGATGATTGGATCGGCTGGGATTTCGCTAAGAAGCCTACCTCACTGGCGCATTGAGACGGACCAGATTAGGCAACATCATTGTGAGCCAAGAATAACAAATAAAGTATCTCCCTTCTCCATGCTCATTGAGTAGTTGGAAGAACACCAATTACTCATCGAAATCTCCGCCAAGGTCGATTTTGCCAGGGCCATCATGTGTGAGAACTGTATCCAGCCGGGCCAATTCAGGGAAGAAACCCTTACACATCATGTTGTGTTCAATGCAAGTGTTGGCGTCGCACAAGTCACCGAGAGTGATAATTCCAGCTGAGCGGTTTCGCTTCTTGAAAAGGAGACTGGGTCTGCACTAATACTTTACATGATCTTATTGCCATCATGAGGCTTCCATGCTGTTATCTAGAATATAGGCCTAATATCATCATAAATTAGATGAACCTTATGAAACTGCTCTGAGTCTATCTAGGACAAGGCATCTGCTACTTAACTCAGTATCCAAGCTGTAAAGAGAGTTAGCTCTTAGCAATATTCACCATCATCAGTAGTACCAAAAGGGTCAAGCAGTTTGCCAAACTTCATAGGCAAGTACCTAATAGTGCCAATCTACATAACTTATAGCTTTTAGATATAATTATAAAAATACAAGCTACAGGTACAGGATTGAAGGTCTAGTAGATAAATAATATAACGCTTATGCATCTAGATAACAAGACAACTAAGAGAATCCTTTAGAGCTAGTGAAATGGAATGAATAGCAAAAAGAAACTCCGGTACAGGGAATCGAACCCTGGGCTCCGCGGTACTGGTCTCTCAGGTTATGAGAGCGCGAAATGTTAGCCACTACACCATACCGGATTGATACGAGGCTTCGTGAGAATGCATGACACTACGGGTCACCAACTCGACTTAGCTACACAACGTACCAACCTTCACGAGCTCCACGACCAGTTCTATTCAATCTTCAATACTGTTTTGGGGACAGGTCCATGCATACTGCAACTTCTGACTCTGCCTCGATTGTCAACTGAGCCTAGATACACACGTCTGATGTCTATCTGTCAGTCATTCGAGTGTGTTATAGCGGACAAGAATTCAATGCTTGCACGATCTTACCTGGCTCAAGAACACTAGGGACCCTTCCATTTCCCCTGCCCTTCAGTATTGACATTATGTAGCTGGAACTGAGAGCTTTCGTCACAGGACAATTCTTTGGAAAACTATGACAGTTCAGAGGTATGTTACATGACTTGTCACAACAAGTCCAGTCAGATGATGCCTGCAGCGATGAGGAACAGTCACTGCACCTGGATAGCAACCTGTCATGATGTTGTCAAAAGCATGAGAGAAAACATCAAAATTGAGGACATTGAAGGGACCTTTATCGTCCTCGACGACCTACCCATGAACGCGGCCGACGGGTGGAATAGGAACACTGCTTCAGGGACAACATTCGGGGGCATAGGACTGCCGTGAAGAGGACAATTGAAGCAGATTGAATTGGATTTAAGGTGTGCTTTTGAGTTTCTTTTTTTTTTTCTTTTTGTTTTTTTGGGTCGGCGTGGATGAATCTTTTGATAGTTGGGATATACCATTATCCTTCCCACCACCATAGCCTCAAACCGGCCATCAACCAGAGAGAACACACACACACAAGAGGCTCGGAACGCTTTTCAGAGGCCTGACTTCTTCAGAGAATGCACTGAAAGTTGGCAAGGACGTCAAAATCTGCAAGAGAGGTCAGGATGACTTCTTTGGTATGTCCTACGGAAATGCATAACTCGCTGCGTATTATACAGTGATGAACCTACGACTGGCTTAACCCCTATCCGACTTATTGTCTTTCCTGTCGAGCTGATGTAAAATTAGAGTTGGCTCTGCTCCGTAACCCTTGACCGAGAAGTTTGGATTCCTACTTTTTGGCATAGATGAACTACCTAGCACCACAACCCGATCTCGACCTGTCTTACTCATGTTACTGGGACTGAGTTATTGATAAAAATTCCCCAGGGAATTCTGTTTAACCAACGGTGCCGGCGTCCATTTTACTTGCGTCCTCCGCCATGAGGTTACTTTGACAACCTGGAATGACCTGAGTTGCGACTTTGTGCTGCTCAAGGTTATCTTGAACACACCTCATATTATCGCCTGGATATCTCACTGAAGTGCTTTCTGTCTACGGAGACAGCCTAATTCCTAATCAGTAAGCCATCGTCAGGGTATTGCAAAATATCTTCCCGAGTTCCAAGAAACATTGGAAATTGACCAGCAAAGTAATTCAGGGGTAAGCTAAGGCCTACACTCCACAAAGACTACCTTAGCTGGAAAACAACAGAATTGAGGAATACTTGTATGTGATACCGGCAAAGCCTTGGCGGGTTACGTCAAGTTTGAAACAAGTTCTTAGATTTCTTCCCCTCGCGGTGCAGTGGCACTGTCAACGAGTGTCAACGACTACTAGTTGAATCATCCACGGCCTCAACCTTAGGGCAAACGAACCCCCATTTCGTATGCACAGAATTGAAGAAACTGTGCCTCTTTTGCTATAAAGCCTTTTTCTTCCAACCTTTCCCTCCTCCTCTCCTCTTTTCCTCAGCACCAGCACCACCACAACCTGGTAAGTACATTGTTCCCATACGCGTGCCCCCAGATTTATTGAGTACAACATAACTCTGACATATCGAAGTAACAGTGACAGCTACTACTATGCCCCGTGATGTTGGGGGTCGCTCAAGACGAGGAGAATGAGTCTAATGGTTAACCCCTAAGCCAGCCAGAGTCACCTCTGGTAATTGCCACTCATTTCTGAGTAAAAGACAGGGCCTAAGAAACTGGTCCCCTCCGGCGCGCAACAAGCGCACCGCATGTCGTGCTGGCATCGACTGCGGAGTTTTTACTTTTCAACGTCTCTTCTAATGAGACACACCCTGCCCAAACAAGAAACTTGTAAGTACACCAAGCAAACGATGAACACATGCAAAGTGCTAATATTTCAGGATTCGATCTGATTAGATTCAAGAAGATGTCGATTCTTCTGATCTCTATCCTGCGACAAAAAAACACTCTGTTCCCCTCATACCATCATTGTCATCTCTATATCCAACATCAAAACCAACATCGAAAGATCTTCCCAGTTCAATTTTGCACACCGCGATTATCACGCAAAGCATTCGTTTCTTTACATCGAAATTCTGTTCTCGTTTTGTTTCCAAGATCAACAGCAAAGTATTTCTTTCTCAAATTCCCCTCACAAAACCCAGCTCGGACCTACATCAACAGTAGCCTGAGGATAAACTGCATAGCATGAAAACTGCTGGTTGGTTGGCTCAAAAAGCAACATGAGCCAGAGACTCGTCCTCATTGTCTCTGGTATACCTCGAGCAATAATAAACTTTGCCCCAGGTTTGAGGAGTGCGTTCGGACGAAACGCACTTAACTGTACCCTCGTCCATCACCACGTTGCCCCCGATCTTTTCGGTTTGGTGTTTGGGTCTCATTCTTCTCTCCCGCCTTCTATGACCATTATCGACTGGCAATAGCTATCGTATGGATCATCGAATACTACCACTGTTTTCATGACTTTACGTCTTCTCGACTTCTCCCCACGCCTTTCCGCCCCTTCAAAAACCCATCTCTGTCATCGTTTGCATCAATTTCACCCAGATTGCGATTTATCTTGCGAAAAAACACCTCGATGGAAGCGATGGCGAGTCTCGGGTTGCAAAGAGCC